>VXBT01003828.1:590441-624698 GCA_013400235.1 Oriolus oriolus
GCACAGACGCCCCGCGGGGGCCGGGAGGGAATTTTTTTTTTTATTCTCTACCCCGGTGCGCTCCGCAGCCGTGTCGCTGTGCATCCCCGGGCTGCACCGCTGCCATGTCTCCCCTCTGATGAAGAGCCGCGGGGGCACGGCGCGGCGCTCGGCTGTCAGCTGGGCAGGTACTCGGGGGGCGAAAGTGAACGCTGATGGGGTTGCACGGACACAAAAAAAATAATCTTTGTTTTAGGGTGGGGTAGAGGGGCTAGGGGTTTTTTATGTTCAGGAGCTGTGGGGCACGATTGCTTTGGAAACGATCAGCGAAACTGCATGTTGCTGCAGGTATGCCTTCATATTTTATTCTTTACAGTCCTCGGTGACTAGAGAGCCAAAAAGGAGTTTGGAAAGCCAAGATCCTGGTCCCAGTTCAGACATTGGTTCTGCTCACTAAATGATTTTGATTTCTCTGCTGTAGCTCCAATATTTGTGATTTGGGACAATAATTGCTGTTTCAAAAGGAGTACTGTGAGGAGTACTTATTTGTACTTTGTTAGCCGCTGAGTTAAATGTTCTTCCCTGAGCCCAGCTATCAAGACTTCAAGCACAGACAGGCAGAGATAGACGAAGACAGATGTTTGCCATTTGGGCACTTTCTTCTCCTGTTCACCTATTTGAAGTTTCCCCAGCTCCTCATTCTTCTATAATCACACAACAGCTCTAAAATGAGCTTAAGGAGAAATGTTGCTTTTCCACCCATTCAAACCACCATTGTAAAACAGGAATGTTGCTCTCACACCTCACAGTTGTTCATCTTTGCTTCCTCTACCATTAGAAAGAAAAAGCAACTGTTGGTGTGATGACGCTTCTGGCTGTATTACCCTTGGATAACCCACCCTTGATGCAAAATCCCATCCATCACTTTCAAGAACAGAAGTTTTTCAGCCAGGACATCCGCGTGGCCGCAGTGTCTTTATCCTGTAGGGGTAATGCCTAATCATCACTCATTTGCCATTGAAAATCTCTGATGTTTAAGAGACTTGAGGACAAAACCTCTCCAAAAACCTGGTCAGCACAGAGGGATGCACTGGAGCACTTGGAAAGAGGTATCTGTCTAGTGTATCTTAAGGAAGAAAATACTCTGGCTGGCACAAGTGTCAGAACCAACTGGTTGTAAGTGACACTGTCTGGATCAGTTATCAATCCGTAGGTAGTCTAGCAGTTGAGGCTGGCAGAACCTTTTCTGTTTCAGCCCAGGTTATTTTAGATGCAAGAGCAGCATGGGTTTCCTCCACCTGATCTCTTCTCAATAGAACATAAGGGAAGGCTGGATTTGGATGTATATTGCACTTGATAAAAAGACTGAAAATTTCCCTGCAGAAATTTAACTGTCAGAATGGTATTGACCAGGCAGGATGAGCACAGAGATCCCAGTCACATCCCCTCTGTTTACTACAGTGATTGAAACAGACTGTCATACCCAGAGACTTAGAAATAAGAGCAAACATCCTACAGAGATCCATGTAGCATTTAGTTTCCTCATTCCCTCCCTCCTGATATCTCATGCAGTGCCATTTCCAATGCCTATCTCCAGTTGGTTTTAACTGAAGCCATTTATCTTTTTATGTTTATGGATTAAAAAAGGTCATTTCACAACTATCTGCAGAAAGTAGCACCATAAAGGCTGTGTCCAGGCTGCCAAAGCTCATTACAGACCCCTGTGCAGCCTCTGAGTTCCTCTCCTTAGGACCACCAGGATGCCAGAAGCACCAACATATCAGGCATGCTAGCAGTAGGGCATTACCACAGTGCAAGCACCTGAGTAAAATGAGTCTTTCAAGCACCAGACTTTCTTCAGTGACCATTTAACCTTTCTTCCACATCACAGCACAGTGCAAAAAAGCCTTCCTTCTTCCAGGTTTAAGCAAGCTGCACCATTTTGAATGCCATCTCAAGATCTCATCTCTGAATATTCACTGGCCCAAAGCAGCTCCCCAGGAATCTTACATACAGGTTCATTCAGGAGTGTGAGCTTAGTAGCTGGGAAGAATGTGGTTTCCTCATGAAGCATTTCGAATCCACTCAGGATTTGGTACAACCTGGCGGTTTTTAGAGTTAAAACATTCTGAAGCATCCTTAGAAGCTAGACATGAGTTACCCATAGGCAAGGAAGGTTTAGCATCATCCAAAGGGAATTACTGTTGTCAATGACAGAGAAATTTATGTTCCCCTTTCATTAGGAACCCTGCAGATGTGTCCTACAACATTAGTTGTAGACATCACATAGGCTACAGAAAGCACATTTGTCTGTATAACCTACAATCGAAGGTGTTAGAAAATGCTGAGGTGGAGGGAGAGCGGTTCATTTAGCTTACCAGGTAAACTAATCCCAATACCTACACAGATCCCGGGTTAATGATTAAACCAGTGAAAATACTCATATTTAGCCATATAAAATACCAGTATCTTCTGAAATGATTTTTTTTTCTTCACAGAAAAGCTTCATTAGAACATGAATGGTCCCAGATCTCTCATAATTTAAAACAAGTTGGAATTTCCACTTTTTAAAGAATAAAATTGTTTGGAGAGGTTTTTCATTTAAATCTATCAAGACTTAGCCATGTCTTTTTCTTGCTCATCTCTGCTGTGTAAGACACAGCAAGTTTGTTCTTCTCTACTTGCAGCTCCACTAGCCAGGGGAGCCCTGCACAATATATTCACTGTTTTCATGGCTTTATCACTGAAGCAGCAGTCCTGCTGTCACATTTTGCACACACCTCTCCTATGCACACACCATGGCAATGCAGGACGGGCAGTACTACAGTCCAGTATCAGTAAACTTTACTGGAAACCCAGACCCTGAGTGAGCTACTGTTTTTCTTAACACTGCAAGCAGAACAGGGCTGTCACTGTAAAATATCATTAACAACTAGGAACCACCATGACTTCAGTTCAAGTCCCAGCAATGAGTTTACAGTTTTTGTTGTTCAAAGAAGAGCTGTTAAATATAGAATGAAATACTATCTGCAATGTATAATTCCCTTTTTAGATATAATGCTGAAGGTACCTACAGTTTCCTTGAAAAGCAGAACATGGAAAATAACCCTGTAGAATTACGTAAGCCAAAATACAGTAGTTTCACTGACACACACTGCTTTAATCTTTTGCATGGCTCTACTTGACAAATACCTCAATCCATACCAAAAACTTCGTTTAACTAAGTACGAGTGTTTTTCTTTTTGACAGCCCCTGAAGCTGCTCAAAGATCAGACACTGTCACACAGGCTTTTGATTTAGGGCCTCTGCTACAGCTAAGTTTTCCAATGGGATAGCAATAGGTAGCATCTGAGATGAAACATTTTTTAGCTGAATCTCATGAGCTTGCATGCTACAGGATGGGAGGAGGGAGAAGAATGTGAACAAGAAATCAGTAAAATTCATCTTTTCAAGACAGCACATCCAAGAAAGGAGAAATATATTTGATGGCTCTAGGACAGCTGCACTGCTGGAATCAGAACTCTGAGAAGGCACATGCAAAGGGGTGTCCTGCACAACAGCTCAGGAGTCCAGTGCTACAAAACACAGTACGAGGGCCAAGAGTTGTCATTCAAAAGGGACAGGGAGAAAAACCATCCTGCCAGGCTCAGAAGATGAGCTGCAGTCTGCAAGGTGCTGCAGAGACCGCTGCTTGTGCAGAAAGTCCCTCCCATTCAGTAACACAGCAATGTCTAAATAGAGAGTGTTATTAGGAGGTGGGATTGAGAGAAAACCTGAATAGTAGAGCAGGAAAATATAAGTCTTAAAAGCACCTCGGGCTGCCTTGTTAATAAGTTACTTGCAGCTACATTCTGGGTATGTAGAGAAGAATTTCTCACACCCAGAGACCTGTTCAGGCCTATATCTAGGTATTAGACTTGAAATTGTATGCTCTTACATGGGACCAGGCACAATGGGATGGAAATTTCCATCTGTATTCCAGACTATCAGGAATCCTGCACGGGAAAATCCGCAAGTCCCCGGAAACAGAGTGTTCAGAGAAGCCTTCAGGGCAGGATGGAGGAGGCAGAAGACACGTTTCATATGCTTAGACTCAAGTGCCCATATATATGCCAAAGATTACTTCTGGCTTGACAGACGGCACGCACACATCAAGGTTGGCTTTGCAGCACCCACATTCACACTTACATGTGTGGCTTAGCTCTACTCTTTGCTCAGATGTGGAACAGCTGCATGGGCAGGCATAGAGCAAGCTCTAATACCATGCCAAAGTCCCTGTCCAGTATCATCCCTATTCTTGTTATCCTCCCTCTCTGGATCACAGCTGAAGTGGGAATATCTGCTCAGTTGCTATCTAGTCTCCTTCTTTCAGAGCCAATTTCCCCAAACTTGGACAGAAAGCTGAGCAATAATCACTTGTCTACAGAAACATCACCCCACCCAGAAGAAAGCAATAAGAATTAGCAAAACAATTTTTTAAATACAGAATATTTTTATCACTGTGGCAGTGCAAAGGTTTACTAGCATCATCAGTCAGACAAGTGTGTCTCCCCCCTAAAGTTTCAGAACTGCATTTGCCATTCTGGCCACAGAAGCTTAGATTGAGTTAGCAACAAGCACAACAGCTGATACATCCAAGAAGAAGACAAGTCTTAGTTAAGTTTACAGATATGAATCTGGAAGAGCCAACAGTGACTGAAAATCCTCTTCTCCTTCGTATTTGGATTTATTTGTTAAATAAGTGGCTAATTAGTGTTAGTTGATCACAGATTCTGTTAAGTAATGAAATAAATAAATCTAAACACAAAAGTGGTATCCCTCAGCCAGCCTCTGTTTGCTACATCAGGCTTGAAAAGAGAAGCTTATGTTAGCCAAGTCTACACTGTACTTCTATGTACATAAAGAACATCAGTCTTAAGCACTGTTAAGCTGGAACATTTTATTCTAACTAAGTTTCCTGTAAACATTTAATCCTGATTCTGAAATTCTGCCAGATTCTCAGTGATACTGAGCAGTACTTATTCACCAGGAGCTCCTAAATTCCAAGCAATCTCCCAGGCAAGTTCTGACCAGTGCAGAAAGAGTTACAGAACTAGACCAGAAAAAGGAAGTATTAAATATTGAAGTGTTTTGGGAAGAATGTAAATGTACATAGTAGCTATTCAGAAAACCAATTTTAAAGTGAAGCATGCATTAAAATTAAACAGTGACTACTACTTTATTACCACAAGCATTCATTTCAATGCACTTGTAGGATACTAATTTCACACATGGTTGGACATAAATACTAACCTGTTTTCCATTTCACCAGTATAAATTAGTGTGAGAAAGAAGTTTCTTCCTGTGATAAAACTAGTAGTGGTGTATGCAAAAACAAAAACAACATGAGCCCAGTTTATTTATATGTTTTTTTTACAAAAAAAAATTTGGAAAACTAAAGTTCTGGATCTGTAAATGTGCCATGATGTTTAATGTTTGGATTCTCCTCAGAAGCCCTAGTAAACATAAAATTAAGCAGCTAAGACATGAAATGAGTCATGCATTCTTATTGAATCAGGTGACAACCTTTCAAAATCCCCTAGAACTCCTTACTACAAAGTACAGTCCTTGAAAGTCCTGCCAGCAGCCCCTGTAACTGGCAGCTGTTTATCCAGCTTAGTGCTTTGCAATAGCTGTAACACTGAAAATGTACCCTGTGATGTTCACAGCAGACTCCACCCACTAAGGGGAATGTTTTTTCCATTAATTACCCAAATGAATAAATTTAATCAAATAAATTTTATTTTGCTTTGAAGAAAATACCCCAGTATTGCTCATCTAACAGATTTGGATAAGTCTTATCTACAGAGCTTCACACAAGGAACTGTCAGAAGATTCCCCTCAGTGGTATTTTTTGAGGCAGTTTAGATTTTGGGGTGTTGCTTTGTTGGTTTGTTTTTAGTTTTGTTTTTTTTTTTTAAAGCAGTGTTTTCGAAGGCAGCAATCAGTAAATTAGTGAGACCAAATCTGACGCACTGGAGTCATTCAGTGACTTTGAGTTTTTCCCCACACTCCTACAGGCACACACAGCAGTCCTTGCAGCTACACGTCAGGGGCAGCCATCACTCCTCCTGTCACCAGGAGCAGGGCTCCATTACTCAGTGTCTCCCTGCTTTCAAGTAACCACTTCTCTCCAGAGGGCTTTAAGAGCCTTGCTGAGCTCACTTCCTCTTCTGTCACTTTCCCCAGGTATATTTTCAGCCTGGTTTACGGCATTGGCTGGAAAGGTTGCGGATGTGCTCCTTCATTTATTGTCTTTTTGGTTTTTTCTTTTCCAGTAATAGCAGGTCTCCTTTCCCTGCTGCCTATAAACAGAGGTTCACAAGGATGGAGAGTAGCTCCAGCTTCCTCCCAGTATTGCTTGCTACAGGCAAGCATGATGGAGGAGAGGTGTTGGGATACTGGGAATACAGGAGAAGCACATGTGACTGCAACCAAAGACTTGTAACTGGACAAGGAGGAAGATGTGCCTAAGCAGCCACATGCTCGTGCTTCCCAGAACCCTGGGCTGAGGACCAGCCTTCCACCCCTCTCCACACTGACTGCAGACCTGGCACTTACCTACCTGCAGTGGTACCTCAGATCTCAGTTCAAAGCCCAGCTTAGCTCTGAACTTTAAAAGTAGGTCTGTACTGCCACCACATCTTGCTCAGTGTATCTTACATTTTCCATGCAGTAAAAGCTCAGGGATCGATTCCTATGGCTCACAAGGAGACCCAGACAGTCAGGGATGATAATGTACATATGGTGTACTGAAGATTCCTGATGAGGTTTGTGCCCATTCCAACAATTGCAAGTATTAATGTTTTTCACCCTAGAAGAGATGCTTCAGTGGCAGAACATTCAAGAAAGAACCTGTGTGTAATTTGAGTTTTCAATACATATTGCCACTTTGATATCTGTATTTTTAGTTCCAGTGCTGATGGGGCCAAGATTCATACAGAAGTGTGTGGATCTGGTGTGCTGACAGCTTAGAAGGAGACAAAATTAGGAACCAGATGGGAAGTCACAGATGATACTGTTCTGCAGAAGGGGCAAGACAGTATCTGCAGATACGATTTTCAAAACAGTATGTTCCAAACCACTGTGACACTTGCTCTGAGAGGGAGGTCATTTATATAACAGCAGGTAAGACTGACACACTTTCTGCAGAAGAGCTGCCTTCAAGGTAGGTATTTCTACTGCCCCATCTGTCAGTCTGATAGAGGCTGGTATCAAAATTGACCTCCAGGGAAGCTGGGCTATAAATTCTTTAGGACCACACATGATTCTGAATATCTTTGAAAACATAATGCCTCACAGCTGCTGGAGCTGAAGTACTGCCTTCCTTCAAAGGGTAAACCCTCTATGGTCATCTGGATCTGTTTAGGAACACTGATATATGCTAAAAAGCAGTGCTCTGTATCACTGACTGATATAATGAATCTAGAAATTGTACACAAGAACCAACCATCTTCCTTTCCTTGATTGTGTCATGTCAGCTCTTCCCTGTGCTCTGGTGAACATCTGGAAGAGACCAATTCCATGCTATGCTATGCTAGCATGTCTTATTGCATAGCCAACACTAGACAGCTCACGCTCCAGAGCTGCCAGAAGTCTGAGCTATAGGCCACAGGCCATCTGGCTACCAAGATCCAACAACAAATATACATTAGAAACAAATATTAGGAGTAAGAATTCTTATATTCAAATACAAGGTTTCTTTATGCTGTGTACTGTGACATTCCAGAGAACAATTACCCCTCTAAATAATAATCTGCAACAGGGCTGTAGTGTATTCCTGCCTTCAGGGAATGGCTAAATTCATTACAGTTCAGTGAAATACTCTTAGGTCTACAGCTGAACACAAACACACAAACTCAGGGCAAATATTACTCCTATGAGAAGCCTTAGTGGATCTTTTGCATAGAGGTGGTTTCCACATTCCCATTTATGGTGGATGGTAGAGAGCTATAGCAGGACACTTTGGTGCCCAAGAACACACATTCCCCGTGCAGCTTTTGTCTACTCCTCCCAGCTGGCACAGTCTGAGCAACAGCCACATCAGTCCCCATTTGCTCACAGAAGCGACACCCAAACCCCAGCCATCCCTGCTCCAAGTCTGATGTTCTGCAAGTGCTAAAGAATAACCAATCGTAAGCTCTACCAGGAGAATCTTTTATCTCAAAGATACATCTCTTCATCAGTTACAAAATTGAACAGCACAACATGAATTTAAGATTCAAATATCAATATTGCAAACATATGCGGCTTTCCTAGGCAACAGAAATAAACCCTGCAGTCATTATTATCACTCACACAGTCAAATATAATTTGGAATCCACGAATTCGTATTTGTTTATATGCAATGGCATTTCAATACTTTTATTTTAATCTCTTGCCAAGGCCATCCCTCCTGTTTCTTTCATATATGTGCGGGTACACACGCATACTTGCGCTGATCTCCCACAGTCAGTGGAGAGTTTCACACACACTTCTTTTTTCAATATATGTATTTTTCTAAAATATGGGAAAACAAAACTAGTTTTGGCAATGAAGATTTATGTCCTCTACTAAATAGTTTGCATTATTCACCAGTGACTATCATCTTGTCTAACTTATTAGACTGAATAGATTTTCTATGCCTTGTATCTTCAGCACTAGCCCAACAGCAGCATTTAGTTTTAGTCAGTAGTGTACATGAGTGTCCTATGCCTGCTAGTGACTTTAACTGTGGGACTGGAGGAAAGTCCCTGGTCTGGTGAAATTAAAAGCCAAAGTCCCTCTAACATCAAAAAGACTGTTTCATCCAAATGCCTTTCAGTTTGATCAATATAAGATGTTTTCATTGCTGGAAATCTCAGGTTCAAACACTACTATCAACACAATTCATCATACATCTAGATTGTGTCACCAGAACAAATCCTAGGAAGTTCAGTCGGGAGCAGTTTCTTACTTGAATTAAAAATCAACATGTTTGCATTCTACATGCTTTCTGTAAACTGCATTGTTCAGAAAATTATTCTTCCACCTTGTATTAACATGGCCCAGGATGTCCCTCACTACTTCCTTCTGCATCAGTTCTTAGACCTTGCACTACCCTTGATAACACCAAGTTCTTACATTTGAGAAGCTGCAGCTAATTCAGAATACATCAGTGCACAGGAGCATCTTAAATTATTTCCCCCAATGCATTATCGTGTGTTTATCTTCTGTGAATTTCATTTGCCATCATATTGCCCAATCATCCAATTTATTAAATCCTCCGGGACATTCTCCCAGTCCTCTGTACTTTCTTGCTTGGTTTCACCACCTCATTATTCAATTAATCTTCTAGATCGTTATGGCGTGTATTGAAAGGTATATTCTCCAAACTACAAAGTGATTATTCTTGAGATTGAATTGGATTTTTCTGTGATACATTCAGTGGTGCAAGAAACAACCACGAAAGCATTAGACAAAGAAAAATACTCCAACGTACATCCCTAAAGAAAACAAAAGCTAGATGGGCCTCTCCCATGCTCACCAGGGACACGATACTTTGTTGTTCCAGGCCCAGTAACACTTTCTATGGTTTATGGGATGCTAACAAAAGCAGAGCCTAAAGCTTTCAACCCCTCCAGTGCAAGGGAGCTGAACATCCCCACTGCACCAGCAGTGGCTGCATTTTGCTTTAGTTTTCCTTATGCCTGGGAAGAGCATCACAAACCTGCTAGTGCTTGCTGATACATTCACCTTCCTTCTAGGAACTCTTTCATCTCCTGCAAACCCAAATTTGGGAGAGGGAGATTAGTGAAATGGGAAAGAGGAGAGAAGGAAAGCATCACCATGCTGGGATTATGCCAAGACCCTGGTAGACTTAAGCACTCCATTTTCACTACAGTTCTGTGGATGTTTAGTGCCAAAGACCATGAAAATGATTTCAAAAATCCCTGAAGAAATGACTACATCTGCCACAGTTTGCCAAGGCACAGAGCTGCCTCCCTCCTGTGCTATGGTTTTGTCCATAACAGTGTAGGTGGACATTTTTAGACACTAATATCAGGCAGAGGAGTTACTGACTCAGAATCTGCTCTGAACTTTTAACCTAACAGGAATCTCCCTCTGCAAAAAACTTTGTCAGTCTCCAGAAACCAATCCATGAAAAGGTCACGGAAACCTCCTTCTGAGCCTACCCAAAAGATGTTGCTTTTAGTTCACCCCACAAGCAAAGACACCCACTCCTTTAGAGTCCAGTACAATTGTCATAGAAGTCAGAGGAAAGACAGTTTGAGTTCCAGGGCTCTCAATTCCTTTTTCATTTTGGGAATACTCTCAGATGAAGCAAAATTTTCATTAGCCTTTGTTCAAGATTTCAAACAGAGAACAACTGCAGCGTTTGACTCTTATTTGTATTTTCTGATTCTTTAGGGCAGTGCTTTCCATTTCCTTGCAATTGGCAATTTTCTACCCATGTTTTCAGAAATCTCATTTTCCCATCTTTTGCTCTATAATCTCAATGAAAGACAAAGTATCTGAATAAAAAATGGAGTTGGAGGTTGATCAGCAAAACTCAACTGTGTGACAGAGCTGTCAGCAGTAAGTGAAAAGACTTGATGGCTCTGGGTGATCTGCACACACATGAGTGAGTGTGTGTGTGTGTGCAGGCACACATGTTCTCATACACACACAGGAATCTCTGGGTCTTGTAACAGTTCTGCTATGGATTTGCAAAACAACCTCAAGCAATTCACATTTCTGTGCCTCTCCTTTATACTTCTGTAAAACGGGTATAGTGATATTACTTGCCTCACAAGAGTGGCAAGGAACCCTCGTTCTAGTTTATAGTGTTCCGACATGCTCAAGGAGTGCTATAGAAAAGCGGAGAATTAATTGGTTCATAAATTGTCAACCTTGCGGTTAAAAATAGCTTTAATATGTCAATTCTTTCTGAGTTAACACAGAAAAAGGCAATTACTTATGACAAGGTAGGAAGTTTGGGGTTTTTTTTGCTGAAGTGTACCCAAATGCTAATTATTGTGTAAACATTTATAACAAACTACCACTCTTTGGAGGCCGGCAAAACAAACTTCAGTACAAACCAAACAAAGGCTACAGCACAGACTGCTATGCACACATCACATAGACTTTGTAACATAATATTGTAATACTAATGACTTCAAGACATTGTGATGTAATTATAACACCGTTATGGAGACAAAACAATGTTTCCATGGTTCTGTCACGATACCCAAACCATTCTGTGAGTCTGTATCAGAAACTCTCAGTGTGCACACATGGAGGCAACACTGGGCTGCCAAAGTGAAATGAAAGGGTGATGGTGGGAATTGTTGATGAGCAACCTTTAATAAGAAAATAGAAGTGACACTAACACAATTCTGCAAAGATGGCATGATGTCCAAATTAAACTGAACTAAATCAGAGGCATTCCATTTAAATCATATTATGAACAAGAGCCATTTATGCATTAGTGATTCAGCTTTTTAAATGAGTCAGTGACAATAAGTGACAATGTTTTGACAGTTCATCTTGAATGGCAAGAGGATCATCTGAGCCATAAGCCTTCTTTTTCCCCCTTCCTCTGATCACCCTCCAAAGAGACTGTAAAGTGCATTTCTGGTAGGAAGAGTGGTTTCATAAAGACAACACTCTGGAGATCTATACTCATTGTCAGTGACCACCAGCAGAAAGCTCTGTTCCTCCTTTTTTTTTTTCCTGTAATGTCTCATTTTTACTGTAATGTCTAGAGAACATGCTAAGACCAGATCTTATCTTGCCACATACTATCTAGACTATTTGCAGACAGACCCTTGTTTGGAAGAGTTTGTAGCCTGAACAGCAGGACTCCCTAGGAAGTTTCAACCAAAGTATTACATTTTAAGAAAAACAGTCTTCCAAATTTCAAAATTTCCCGATAGGAATATTCCTGACTTGCTGACTTTCTTTTTTTTTTTCCATTTTATAGTGGAAATATCAAAATTTCCTTCTTTCTTTTTCTTTCAGCTCAAATTCCTCACCCTTCCATTCTCACCTAAGATTAGTCCTCCAGCCTGAACCGCTTCCTATGATGTGTCACATTTCTGCCCTTCATCAGACACCACATGTTGCAGGAGCCAATCTGTTAAAAAATCTCAACCATATAGAAGAAATATCCTTCCTGTAACTGTGCTGAAGTGAAGATGGAGCAGAAGCTGCAGTCCAGACCAGCATTTAGGCATATTTCATTTCTTGGCTACATCATCCAGACCTGTGCATCTGGAGAGGCACCAACTCAAACCCTACACTTATGTGCAGCCACTACAACCTCACACAAAAGCTTCCGTTGACACATCAGTGCCAAGCACATCCTCCTCCTCCTTTTCAAAAGCCTCTTTAATTGAAGGAAATACATTGTACAATACAGAAATCTTTCTCAAGTGACCACCCAAAGGATTAGTGAAAATGGGCTGCCCAGTAATGGCATTGATTTTTATTTGATCTGCTGTTAAAAGTCCAGTCTGGGAAGGCTGATCCTAGATGTAGCCTGTAAGGCTCATTGCATTGAATAGAGGCCGTAAGAAACATCCTGTATCAAGATGACTTTACCCAAATAATTTTCTAATTTTTCTGACTGTCTCCTGCTTCAGGGAAGTGTGGGTGAACAAAGAGACACTGAACCACCATCACTTCTTCCACTCCCATTTGAGTGTGGAGAGGATCCAGCATGTGCATACTGTAACCTCACAATTTCCATAGCAACACCAGAAGGGTCGTGTTAACCACAGGTAGCACAAAACACTCACAAAGGTTTTAAACCATTCAGCAAGTCTCAAAAAAAAAAAAGTGTTAAATATGCTGATTAAAATTTAAAATTCTCTGATAAGAGCATAATTTTAAGGTAGCAATTGAAAAAGGAGATCTCTTTCAGGCTGAAACAGTATTGCTGTTCCGCTCATCCAGCTTATTGTAAGACAACTCCGTAAGCATAATTTTCTGCTTTTTAAAAGAAAGGTATTATTTCAATAGTTAATATGAATCATGAGGGAAACTTTACTACAGAAAAGAACACATCATTACATCTCAGTAATTGTTGTTTTTCTATGTATCTGCTATATAAAGCTATAACACAACCTACAGCCAAAGAGAAATAGTGCAGTAATGGGGCTATTGCTCCCTCTACTGTAAATATTCATGATTTCTTACTACAGGTGATACAATACAATACATGTCATTAAAAATACTTCAACTAATCAAAAAACCAGCAACAAAACCCATGTTTTCAGAATGACTTAACCAAATTAGTATATTTCCTTGCAATGCAGTGGAAAGAATATCCAAAGAAACATGATGCTTTTTGGGTTTTTTTTCACTATATAAAAAACCAGCAAGGTATCTGTAGGTTTTAACTTAAAAATATAAACACATGAGGAAATCTTTATGGCACTGATCACACTCTTGCCTCCTAGTGGAAAAGGAAAAAAAGAAATACTAAGTGCCCAGTGAGAGGCATTTTGACCTTCTGAACAACCTCCTATTATGAACATCAGCACTGAGGAAATCAGCAAATTAATCAGGGAGAGTGGAAAATAAACAAGAAGGTGATTCATGAGGAGATTTACAGGGCTGAATTGTACATGCATGGGAAAGCAGATTACTGAATCCCACAGAGCCTTCCGTTACCAGAACCGCCTCATTTCTCAGCTCAGCATCCGAACGGGCTCAGTGCCGAGGTGCTGGGCTCACCCAAAAAGTCTTCAAACAAACTCTGATTCTCTGTCAAAGGCCAAAGAGGTCGAACATAATTTTATCCAAACCATCTAGAAATAGATTGTTATTGAGCAGAGGACAGAGAGGAGTTGCCTTAGCACCAAACTGCTCTTTCAGAGGCTTTATTCCTTTGTAACCAGAGATTCGTAATTTAAGAAAAGAGCTTCTTCTATCTTTTCTGCAATATTACCGTAATTGAGAATGAGAGTATAGCCACCAGATTTTTAGTGCAAGATTCCTGCTGGGAGGCAATATGAAATTGCCTTCTCTCTTTCTCAGTCTCTGCTATGGCTCAAAGCAATCAGCAGCAAAGGGAGTCCAGCCAAGGAGGGGCTGATGGCTGGCAAATACCAGAACATCATCCCTGGACCTGGCTGGCATTTGCACAGGCACCAGCATCTTTGATAAAGAATTCTAAGACCACAGGACTGAAAAGATTCATACACCTCCAAATTTCCCATCTAAATATTTCCCTTCTATTCTTTCTCTCAAATATTTTACAGGAAGGCATGAGAGAACTTTCATTTTCTGCTGATCTGAATTACATAGGATAAGGTTTCTCAGCTGATTTGTTTTAACACACTCTCCACTCTTCAGCTTGGACAAAGCATCTCTTCTTGATTTATCACTGATTAAAATCAATAGTAAAATCCTCACTGATTTCACTGAGTGATGGATGAGCTCTTTGTGCTCTGCAGCCTGCAAGGATCTGAACTCATGACTGTATTTAAACATAAGAAATTTCTTCTTTTGTGCCAGGAAGCAGTGTCAGGCACTTTGGGGAGTGTATTCCAAGTGTCTTGTTTACTCTGGGCTCCCTGCTTGAGGAAGCATATGGCTCTCAGTGCTTGGAGCCCCATAAGTCTGCATTACTTTAAAATATGTGAATCATTAGCCTAAATTTCAGAGCTAATAAAAGAGAACACAAGTTCCATATCACTTCTAAGCATTTCTAAATTTGACATTATCGCGTTACTGACCACTCTTAGGACAGCTTTTTCCAGTGATAAAAAATTCTTTTAAAGCTCAAAAAGACTTTTTTTTCTTTTGAATCTCCGTGGACAAATACCTTGTGAAAACTACATACCCAAAATAGCAGCACCATCACTTGAATCTAATTAAAACCATTTGTCAGAAACATATTTTAAAATTCAATGGGACCTGTATAGCCAGCCTTGAGTTCAAACTACAGTTATACTGGCCTGTGTATAATTGGAATCACAGGGATTAATGAGCACATACAATTGCAATTTTTTTTCTTCCACTAAGGCTTTTCATTTTAGAGAAGCAAAGAAATAAGTCACAAAATAAAAGTTGTGCACTTCAGAATATGCTAAAGTGAAAAGCATCCACAGAGAATAAAGGGGGTTTTGGTGTGAAAGACTCGGGCAAGTCTGGAACTACTTACAAAACTTTTAGTTCTAAACTGTTTCCATGACCTGGCCAGAAAGATTTCATATTCAGGTGTGTTTGTTTTCAGACACAAGGATATTGTCTTAAATTAACCTTGAAAGTTCTAGATGTTTAACCACCAACTGAATTAACAAAAGCCATTTATTTCAAGTAAAGAGAAAACACACATTAAAATACAAGAAGGAAATTCCTTCTTTACATGCACCTCCTTTCCACTTTGATTATTCCTTATCTAAAGACAAGAAAAAATAAAAGTGAGATATAATGCCAAAGTGGCTTTTCACTACCTTAATGCACCTCCCACTTCAAGCTTTTACCAAAACCTTGCAGCTGTTCCAGTCCTTGCTCTATGTTTGGCCACAAAGAACAGAACAGATAGAAAACCGTGAGCTTTTACTAAAACTTCTCTCTCCAACCATAATTTACTAACGCACCTGACATTTCTTCCATGGTAGATTAGAGCTGGGCAGCAACAGGCTACTCCAGCTGCTCCACATCACAGAAGATGAGTGGAACTAAAAAGGATAAATTTCAAAGATCCCAGATCTTAAATCACACTGCTATCACACAAAGAGATGTGGTCTGCAAAGGCAAGGAATACCTTTTATTAGTTCAGCAGGTATAACTGGGAAACACCAGATATGGTTTTGGGTGCAGAATTCTTCCTCCAGGCCTTTAAAATACTTTTCTCTAAAAAGAGGTACACATTCCCCAAAATACATCTGGTTTTCACCAGTAATGCCATCTCATCTAAAATGTAGAATGTTTTGACCTATTATTTGCCTTACTTATACTTTTAGGTTGGATCATCCCAGCTGCAACATTGCAATGCTATGGCAAGATTGAATCCTACATTTGTTGTTAGTTTTGCAGCAGGCTGGGGAGGCACCAACATCCTTTCATCACCCAGAAATAGTTCTCCAACAATAATCCTAAAGCATTTCCAGGGACAAAGAAGCCTCTGGCGATAAGAGAAGAAATCTCCATGTCAGATGCATGAGTAAAGCTCAGGACTCTGATTTGGTCATTATGACTGGTTTAATTAATAAGTACAATATTGTATCATGGCTGCGTCTTTTCATGGTTTTGTTACCCTTCACTTAACATGGTCCAAAGCTTACCTTTTTACTAGCTTTTCATGGACTCTGGATAAAACTAAATTAACTAATCCAATTCAATCAATAATGGACTTATCCCTCATTGGCATCATATGCTTGCTTCCCTTGCTTTTCCCTTAGGAGATGCTCTTTTAAAAGCTTGATGAAGACTCAACTCACAGTACAGAACTTATGGATATGCAGATTCCCTATGCTTTCACAGCTTTCCCCCATATTCATAATAAATGGTGCTTGCATGGTGTGGGCAGAGTTATGCTACCGACAACTTGTCTTTATAATGCTTCTATTTGGTGTAAGAAATCCAACTGCTTTTATCAAAGCAAAAGGTGATAAAAGCAGTCTCTGGCTGCTAAACTAATCAACAGTAGTTTCCTTCCAACTTTCACTGCCAAGTCATTTCCTCCCATGGTCATTATGTTGTTATTTGTACAGCAACAGCTGCTTCACAGAAGTAGAAGGCACTGCTCCCTTTGCCAGTGTCAGTAGGTGATGGGAGGAGCCCATCTCAGACCCATAGGAAAGGACTCACACAAAGGGTCTTTGGGCAGGAATGTCTGACTGCCTTTCCAGGGCCAGGAGAGAAATCAGGCTCTCATTTTGAAATGATCCAAACCAGAAAAGTGACAAATAACACAGGGCAGACCAAAGGACTGCTTTGTAACAACATTATTACATGATTCTGTAGTTTCACCGTGTGTTCAAATACATCAGCTCTTTCTCTACAGTAAAGGTGTGATTTAGCAGCCTTCCTGATTAGCCAACAACTGCCATACAGCAAGACGTGTCTGCTAATTAATTCAGTATTAGACTCTCTCCTCTTCCCTTGTTAGCAGCTGAAGGCCACTGAGGTGGTTTTTCTCTCTGCACCAGGGCACCCCAGGGCTCCTCTCCCAGCACTGCCTCCATCTCCCTCTGGCCCTGCAGCAACCTATGGCAACCCAGGCACCACCTTGGTCTACCTCTTCCCCCATGCCTCATTCCAAGCCCTGATCTTTCTTCCAGGGAATTGTAATTTAGGCACAATACAAAACCTTAAAAAGAACCTTACTTGATTTCATCTTGTTTAGGCAAAGGAAGGAGATAGGCTTTCTGAACTTAAAGGACTTATGATAGGTGCCCAGATCAGTACTTTGATCACAATACTCTTCAAAGTCATAAAAGGCAAGGTTTTATTTTATTTTCACTGAAAAGTTTGCAGTCATATATTGCATTTCTTCTTTTTTACCCATTAAAAACCCCAGAGTCTTTCTGAACCTTAATTACATTACAGTAACATGGTAGGAACAAAGTCAGTCTAATTTTTTCATTTACAATGACATTGACTGAAATGGGCCCTGTGCCTAATTTGGGAAATAGCCAAAGTGGCACTTCAACCCCAGTTGTCCTCTCCACTGGCCCAGAATGTCTTTCCTCCCCCAGCATGGCAGGGGGAGGAAACTCTGTCTTGCCTGCAGAACTGTAGAGTTTTGAAACTGGGAAAGAAAGAATCATACTGGATAAAATGTGGGGCAGTAGAGACACCTTATCTTCAGAAAAATACATTGTAAAGCAGGGAGTCAAAACCACCATATTCTATTTGCAGACTGTCATGCACAGGATACAAAACCTGCGGGTAAGGTCGCAAGCTTAAGCCCTGATTGCAAGAAGATGCCAGCACCAAAGGGGTCATTGATGCCTGTGTGCAGCAGGATAGAACCCCAGATTATTCCTGCAGAGCACTTTCATTTGGGTCCTTGCTAAAACTCACCAGCTACTGCTCCCTCCCAGGCAGAAGGTGGTGAGAAGCCTTGGCTTTTTCATGCTCAGCCTCAGCTGCCACACACCCACACCAACACACTAGAGAAACTTGCTACAGCAGCAATAGCTCACTACAAAATGGGACAAGTTTCCACATACCCTTTTTTACCCCTAATGCTGTTTAAGCAGGACCATTTCAGAACTCTTGTTCATTAATGAATCTGCACAGGTAACCTCATGATTTGAGACAGTTCCATGACAACCGGAGGTAAGCACAAAAAGAGGTCAAAAGGAGAAAGTTAACAGGTTCTTTGCAAGGCAATGGCCATTTTTTTTTTCAGTCTGCTAATGTATATCCATTAAATATTTTGTCTGCCTATTCTTTTTATGAGACTAAATGACCAGTTCTTGGAGTTTGTGATATTGTTCTCTTCAACTTCCGTCATGCTACACACATGCATGTCTCTTCTATAGATTAGAAGAGTATCTGTTGAGATGCCCATCAGGTAAAAATTGTTAGAATTATCACTGGAAGGGGATAACACCTCCTGCACACGCACATCAACTCCTCCCATTTTATTGCTACTTGATTTCAGTATTTCTCTGCTGATGTATCATCCCTTACATATTTCCCTTGTTAGTGGACAAAACACTGTGAGGAGGGAGGGTGAACTGGAAGTCTTCTGCCATTTAATGTCACTAAAACTGAAAATGTTAATATTGTTATTCGGTTCTTTGAAAACAAGCTGGAATCTTGCCAGTAATTATGATTTAGTGAACAGAGCTTATTTTAAAACAATACATTTTCTATCTTGACACCCTCTTTCCTTTCTCCATCTCCAGGGAAAACACTATGTGTTTATGCCTGACTTTCCTACCTATTTTTTCTTTCCATCACCGAAATTTGTGGGAGGACAACCCAATGTTGCTTTACTGTGTTTTAGGCTCAAGCCAAATCTAGAAGAGGTGCTAAAAGTCTTGATCATTTGTTAACACAGCATGGGGATTAAACCCCCACAAAAGATTGTCACATAGTAGAGAATGGAGAAATAACTCTGAAAAATATAGAAGGAAAAAAAAGTTGTAAGCAAAAGAAAACATACGCATAGAAAGTGGTTTTGCTGCATCATTTTCAGCATAAATCCATAGAGAATATAAGGAAATTATGGATTCCTCTTCAGGCTCCCATGATAAAGAGCTCAAATCTCTCCACCACCTCCAGAGACTGCAACAAAAGCTGATACAGAAAATCTAGAGCCAGAAAATGAGAAAAGTCACTCTTACTTTCTCCCATTCCCACCTGATAACCTTCCTGAAGGTCAGTCCATTCCCACATGAAGATCATTATTCAGCCTCTGCCACCAGATTTGTCCTTAAAAGCAGGATCATATTTATCATGAGTTTCTCATTAGTTTCTTGATTTGTAACTTAACGCTTTGAAATAAATGTTTGTAAGTATCATGTGTTAGCCAAAATGAGGTCTAGCAGACCAGTATCCAAAGAATGCTGCACTGATCAGCTGTGCTAATTGCTTCCACCAGCTTGCTGAAGTGCCTCAGCTGAACACAATATGGAAAATACATTTCTCTTTGCACCACTGCAAAAGGATTTCCAACACCTCTCCCCGAACAGCTGAAGCTGAAGCTGTTACTATTCTTATGCCGCCATCCCTTGATACAAGTGACAGAATGCTTCTCCATTTAGCAGCCACTTTTATTTGCTCTTCTCTGCTGTTTCCTCTACAAGTTCTATCTTACTATAGTTTTTTGTTTTAGTACTTTTCAGTTTCCCGTTCCAACTGTGCACCATCAAGAGTCTCCTATTCTAGTTTGTTGAAAATTATAATTCTTTCTTCTTCTCCTTGGCTTCCCATCCTTTGATCCTTTTTTTGCTTTCCTAGTAAGCCACCTGACCCTTTCATACCTCCTCCACCCTTTTTTCCCTCATTTGCCTCCTCCTCTTCTTTCTCAACTGCTTTCATCTTTCTTCATCTACGTGCTCTGGCTTCCCAGTTCCTCTTCTCTTCAGCTGAAAATGTAAAATTTTTTCCTAGAGACTGATAAAGCCCAGAAGTCAAAAACTTCATCTTTAATCTTATTTTATTTTCAGTATGGATTCTTTTAAAATGGAGTTGGGCTTTCCACTTTACAGTATACTGATGCAGTATTAGGAGAGTTCCAGTTATGTGGTAAAGGACCAAAGGAATTAAAAGTAAAAGCAAAATTCAGATGCTTTAAATATTTTGCTAATTTAGATATTAGCTATAATTACGTACACATGTACACAGCACCTCCATCTTTCATTATGTACTGCTCTTTGCAGCGCTCTGGTCTCTTTACATTAGCAATGCCAAAAAAGACTGGTTAAAACAGACCAACACAGGAGATGTTTATCCCAACTGGCAGGTTTCTGGTGGTTGGCAGGGGACTGACCAAGATGCACAATGGGAGAACAAGAGTTAGGAATGTAACATTTGCCAGTGGCCTTTGTCACACAGTATGAACATGGATCTCTTCTGTTCCTGGAAACATCTGGACAGATGCAGTCTCCTTCCTGACACAGAGGGATACAGATGTGGGGAGTGAGAAATCCACAGACTGCAAAGAAAGGAGAGACTGAAGAGCAGGGACAGGTTGCAAGTGTAAGGTGGATTCACAGAACTGGTGTGAATGTCATTTTTACTCACAGCTTGTTCAATGAATCTCCTTCCTCCATGTCCCTGTGACCCTCCATTCTTTGATTCCAAACTTTCAAAGCCAAGGCCAGAAAGCAACCATGTTTACACACCAGCATGTCAGAGGTGCTGTGCCTTCACCTGCTGATGGCCTGTAGTTCCGGTGCTGCCAATTTGACTTAAGAAAAATGTGTATTTGATGAGGAGTTGAAAACACGGAGGCTTTTGATAGGATCTGTTGTTATTGCTGTAGCTGGCAACCCATCACACAATACCTCTTCTGCCTCTTCTCCAGCAAGCACAGAAGTAGCTGCATGGTACATCCAAGGCTGGGTGAGCCAGTGTTCCTTCCCTGCTGCAGCTGTATAGCAACTTCTCTGCTGGATGCTGGCTGAGTCATGGAGAGAAGAGAGACAAAATTGCCCTAGCTGCTTTATTTTCTGTTTCTTTTTGAAGCATGGAGTTTACAGGAGAACTGGAGTGGAGGAATGGCTGATGGGATCCAAATGAACTGTGATAAACAGGCTTCCTCTTGCCACTCATGTAAGCCTAGGGGCCCTGAAGGAAGAAAATCCAGCAACCAGGTCATGAGTGTCCTTTTTCTTTTCCTGTCAAGTGTCAGAGCAGCAAGTGGTTGGAAAGGCTCAGGGGTCATTTAGGATGAGTGACAGCACACTTTGCTTCAGCCATGGCCACATGCCATTCCTGTGTCATCCCACCTGCACCAGAGAATTAGGGAATGAAAAATTTGCTGCCTGAAAGAGATACCCTACTTAATTTTGCTGTCTTTGGATTGTCAGATTGGATGTCAAAAAACCAAGATCAAACAAGGAACTTAGAGTAAATAATTGATTTTGACCTCCCAGGCTTGATGAAAGATGTATCCTTGACATGAGAACACGAATATCTGGGTTTCAAAATGTATTCAGCATTCAAACCCCTCCACCTACATACATACTGCACCCTGCTTAGGTCCAAGAGCAGACAATATATACAAGGCTGGGTGTGCAAGGCTATTGTTTCCCTTGGCTATGGCTACAAATAGGGAAATTATAAATATTCAAGTCTCCCCTCCCTATTTAAGGATATGGTACAAAACCAGCAAGCTTCTCTTCACTGTCATTCTAGACTCCGTTCTTTCCGAAAACCTGGATGCAAATATAGCCTGCCTCTGCTGCCTGGGCTGTTGGCTTTTGGTTTTGTGTTTGTCAAATGATCCCGGTGCTCCAACTCATGAAGGAGTGATCAGCCTCTCCTCTTTTCTCATCTTATCAAAACATGGATTAAAGAAGGATGAACCACTAGGAACAAACTGGTGGAGGAAGGAGTGCAGGCAGAGTTTTCCTAACACTCGCAGTGAGCACATCCATAGCAGCCTCCTGTGACTTGCTTCCACCAGTGGTGATGTGCTCACCACACAGCTCTCTCTGGACACTGCTTTTGCACACCGGGATCCACTCATTAAGTTTAAGGATAAGATTACTATTCTTTGGTTTTATCGCGAAATTACCTAAGCTATGCTAAACCAAGAATTCATCTTTCTTTTGAGTTTAATTAAATACATTCCTATTAAACAAGGTGTATGAACTATTCTACATAGTAAGAAATTATGGCAAAGAATAATAGAATATAAATATGAATCACAAAAAAAATCACCTATTGTTTAATCAAATCCCAATAAAGATTGTTTAATTTAATTTTCTCAAGGACTAAGTATCTATATTTGCAGTTTCTCAGATTGATTTAATTTATTCTCCACAAGCTTTACTTCTGCTCTGAGCAATCCACAGGAAAAAGTTACTCTGCTCATGTTCTATTGCATTTGCACAAAATATCTTAAAGGAGAAACAGAATTAAACATGATGGTTTTGTCATTATATTCTGACCTAGTACAACACACAAAACATGATTTAAAATCATGTATCCGTTAAAGCCAGTTTAGATAGCAGTAAGTTTAAATACAAATATGTCTATCTAGATTAAAATAATTAAGTACATGCAGTCAGGGTGAATATTTTCAGAAGATTCTCAAATGGTTTCGGTGAATCCTGAAGGAGAGGAAGCCCAGAGATAGATGCTCATTTCCCAGGTGCTATGGGGAGTCGATAAAAGAGATAAAAGCAGTCTTCTGGTTTTAATTTATACCAAGCTCCTGTGTCCTTTTCTTTAAGCAGTGTTTTGCCAACCTGAAGAGCATGAACTCCAACTGCTGCTGAGGCTAGTGTCTCTTGCAGATTGTTTACAAGCGTTAGAGACAGCGTTCCCTGTGCCTGCTGTACAGGGGGAAGAAGTTGGCCTTCTACTACTTCTTTTTTGATGGAGGAATCTTGCATTCTTTTGTATTCCTCCCACAGAGTTTCCGACAAGGCAGCATGATCCAGCCCTCAGTAATTAAGATGCCCATCCTCTTCCCACAATTTTCAAGTACAAAAGCCAGCTCTGACATCAACAAGAAATAGAAAGTAATATTATTAGCGCTAATTGGCTAGTAACAAATCTCTCTGGGACATATAAAGCTTATTCACAACTTGAAACAGTTACATAGGGGAACATGTAAGTGAGCATGAGAACTTCATCAAAAATCCTCAGCAAGTCTGCAACCGGCTCAGCACTGACTTCAGCTGGCTAACCCCAATATCCAATTCACGCTTTGGTGAGCGATGGTTTAGCAACACTATTTAGCTTTTTGCATCTGTGGAAAAACAGAACTGCTTGAAGGAACCTAGTTTTACTTCCATAAACAGCAGGCTAACTCCCCAGCATTTTCTGACATTCAAAGATATCCCTAAATACAATTTTAGACAAAAGCATCAGGAAGGGAGAAAGACTTTTTATGTAGAAATAAAATAACCATTTCTATTTCATTTGTAGACTGAAGTCACATAAAGAAGTACTGCCAACTTCTGCTGGAAGTTATTTAGGATTAACCTCCAGAAGTGTTTTTTTTCTTGTTTTACTGTTTTTGAGCTAACACTTTCCAAATCCTATTTTGTCTATTAGTAATCACTTGGGAGATTATTATAACTTTTCTTTCCCCATTCATTTCACTCTTAATCACACTGAACAGAGGAAGTCGATGAATAAATTTCAAGGTTGTAAATAGCTTTTTTCAGTTTAATCCTCTGGTTTGTGTGCAAAAACACAATCCAAACACTAAATCAAATCTATGTCTATCCCATACCTACTGAAGTGCCCACTAAGCCCACAACATGAGAGCACAGGTCACACTCCTCTCTGCAAGAGACCACGTGGGACAGGAAGCAAGACACCAGCACCAAACCTTGTAAAGGCAGGTCCACCACAACTAAATGGCTGACATTTTGGTGCAAGAAAAAGGCAAAGGAAATAAACTAAGGGAGATGACAACTACTGGATTCAGAATGGGGAATAGAGTTATGAGTGAAAGTGAGGAATCCAGTGGGAGACACTGAGCACAGAAACAACTTACTGTGGGTCAGCAAGCTTCTCTATGTGTTCTGACACAGATACCGAGACCAAGGCCATCAGTTTCATCTCTGAGAGTGAAACTGAAAATGAAGCTGTGAATTAGTTATAAGTCCTGGAAACCAAATCAAAGAGAAGGAAAGGGAGGAAATCCAACATCTTGATGCCAAATAAGGGGGGAAAAAAATCAGATTTTTTCTCAAAATTCAGGACAGTCTCTGGAGGTCAGGTCATCCTTTGTATGACCAACATAGTGGGTCACCTAAGCCTGATTCAGGCCTGAGGAGACCCTGGTTCACCCAAGGCAAGGCATACAGAGCTCACAAGGCAGCCAGTCCCATGATATAACAACCACTGAAAAACATCTGAGTTTAAAGTCAATATTGGCAATGTAGGCTGACGGAGAAGGACAGAGAATGTAGCCTTAGAGACGTTCTCATACATGACTCCTTCATGTCTCACCAAATGGAGAAGCACAGACACAGAAGTTCAAGCTTCCCTCACCTAAGCCAGGCAGTGTCCCCCAGGGGTAACCCACAGTAACTTACGTTAGAAAAGGAAAAACTGTTTTCAAGTCTTTATATTTTCAGCCTTCTCTGCTGTGGGAGTCACAAATTATGCTAACATATTCACTAGCAAGCAGAGTGAGACCACTGAATTAATTTCTCATAAGACAACAAAGAGTCATAAGATATGAAAAGATCTCCAGTCACTTTCATTACCAGGCTGGGCAAAATAGTAGGCAGTGATTTTTACTTTTTAATTTCATTTTTTTTAACATAAAAGAGATATGACACAGATCCTGAGAAAGGTCTTCTAATTATTTGCCTAAATATTTCAGGAAATATGATGAGCAGAGTATCACAGGATTTGCATGGCTTTTCCACAAGTGGAAGTAAAAATGATTGCTTGAGAGCTTTAGCTGAGAAATATTGAAATATTGAAGATCAAAACCAGACTTTCCAGGTAAAAACTGTGATGCAGCTGGATGAGAAAAAGTGAAGGATAGTTCCCATCCCATAGGACAACCTGGGCTTAGAGGATAAATGCTTTTCTGCGACTAAGGTCTATTTTACTTCAATAATTGCTTTTCTCAGAGAAGATAATTAAGGTGAAGATGATGATAATATCAATGATTTAATGCTCTTTAATTCTACTGAATAATTTAAGGTGAAGACAACACTTTGCTTTCAAGCCGTTACTTGAATCCTTTGATGTAGTCCCAGTGCCAAGGAGACATATCTAACACATGTTTATTTTTAGTCATTTCCTCTTTGTTTCAAGGATCAGATAATGATACGTTTTCAGCACTATTATATGGTTTATAAAGGAAATAATCACAAGCCTTCTATTAAATAAATGGTAAGTTCTCTAATCATTTCAAATGCTTGAGGTTAAGGTCCAAAGGAGTAAAAAATATTTGGAGCGCTGATAAGCTCAGAGTCAGAAAGTTCCCAGTGGCTAAACCAAGAATACAGGTAATCTTCCTAGCTCAGGCAAATGATTGATTAATAGGGACTTGTATGGACTTACATCAATTGTACTGGGCCCAGCTGAGACTCCATTTTAAATGGATGGTGGTATCTGGCCCAGGTCTTACCTAATTCCCTAGAAAGATGATCAAAGCTCATCATTTTCACAGGCAGAAAAGTCTGGTGCTTTTTTTTTTTTTTTNTTTTTTTTTTTTAATAATACATCAGGGAATTTATCAAATCTACAAAAATGCTACTCAATTTCATATACATATATATATGAAAATTACATAAGCAAGGTGTGTACATTTAATGACAAGGTTTGTAGTGAATCTGTTTCCTCATCACCCCACTGCCATGTTCTGAAGCCAGTCCACTGCAGCAGCAAGCCTAACCTGGAATACCCAAGCAGTATAGAAGTGTATATAATACACTGAATTTTTCTCACAACATCTTCTGATAAAACTGATTCATCATACTGTGATGTTAACATTGAACCAAAATGGTAATTGAAATGTTTGTGCTATTAATTACTTTGCTGATAGGAAGGGGAAGTATTTGATATATGAATTGCGTAGAGGTTGCTACATGTAGGTAAATTAAAGGGAGCAGTTTCTGATCTCAAGGACCTAGAGGATGAAACCTAGATTAAAATTTCCCTTAACATATTTTAACAAATTAGAAAAGTCTTGTGGGAAAAAAAGGTAGCTATTCAGTACAGGAATGTGCAACATTCTACAGTGAGTCAGAATTCAGCAGCAGTATACACAACATAAACAATAACTAGATTTCTCACAGTCTTGCAGAAAGTTTTGGGGACTATCATGAAATTCAAGTTCAGCATCAGTTGACAACACTGTGCTATTGCAAAAGAGAAAAACATTGCACTGGGAAATATAAACAGGGGTAACATTTATAGACAGATGATGTAATCCTCCTGTTATTCTTAGCATTGGTAAGGTCTCAGCTGAAGTGTTTTGTCCCATTTTGGGCATTATATTTCAAGAAAGATGTGTATCGGCTGCAGTTTTCAGATCAGAGTAAATGAAGTTTTATGAAACGCAACACACAGGCGGGATTGAGCAATTTCAGGTTGTTTACCACAGAAGATGGAATACCAACGATGAGATAGTAATTGCCTTCAAATCTTTAAAACACTACTGCAAAGAAAGGGAAGTGATGTTCTCTAAATTCATGAAGAATAGAAAATAAAACAGTAGGTTCAAATCCACCAGGGAAGATTTAAGACGGGAGCAGGACAAACTTTTTCACAGTGAAGCATTGCAACAGACTGCTCAGGAGGATGGTAACTCAGAGTGCAGAAGGGCCAGCTGCTCCCTCAGTAGTGGGATGCCCGGAGCCATGTCCAGTGCCACAACTGGCAGGGCAGAGATCTCCACACAGGGCCTATCGCACTGCCCCTAGCAAGGAATCAGAGCAGGCCAGGGGAGGCAGCTCAAGCCAGTGTTATCTGGCAAGTTCTGGTGATGCAGCAGGTCCAAGGTCAAGCCAAGCACCAGTTAGCAGACTGAGATCAGGAAGGCACATGGCCAAGCAAAGCAGGGCTGTGGCCTGAGCCTGGCATCCTACAGCATTGCTGGGGCAGGGACTGACAGCCCTGGGCTGGGCTGAAATAAAAGTCCCTGGCCCAAGGGCAGGCACGAGGCCTATTCCAAGGGAGGCTGGGCAGGACCAGTAAGGCAGGACCAAGCAAGGCCACTGATGCCCTCAGGGCTGTGGAATGTGGAATGCCACATGGAAAGGCTGGAGGTCTTCAAGAGCAGGCTCCTGGCAGGATGGGCACAGACATCCCTGATCTGGCCTTGGGGCAGAAGAAGAGACCAAGTGACCTCTAGGCTGGCCTTCTTTTTGACATGTCAAGTTTGATACCAGAGATCTGAATCTCTGTATTCTACATCTGCTGTGGCCCACGGTGATGTTCCCTAGATATCAGGAAGGATGCCATGGACAGGATGAAAAGATATCACGCCAGACCTCTTAAAGGTCCCAAATCAAAAAGCAAAAGATATCTTCCCCACTTCTGGGGCAAATATGTTAAACATTGATAATTTAAATCCATAGGTTTCTTATTCTATTATTCCAGTAATAGTGTTAACACTGACTACATTTTTAGTTTGGATAATTTGCTTCCACCCATATGTCCGTAAGTATTCTATATGGATAATATAAATACAAGAGGTGGTGAAGACTGATCTATTAGCTGTTTCTATATAGTGGAAAGTAGATTATTTCTTCAGCTGTGCTTCCTCTGCCCCTGAAGATTTCTGGTTTTCATACTCAGATCACTTGCTCACCCAAGTCATAACCCTGTTGCCAAAGAATATGCATGAATAAATGTCTGCTAACAAATATAAAATTATAGACAGGCCACACTTCTGTAAAATTAACATCCTTCCAGATGTTACAGAACTAGTTATTTCTGTACTCGCACTGGTAATTTTACCCGTATTTTTATAACTTGGAATCATTTATGTGCTTCCACTTTATCCTCCCACTTTATTTATGGAGTATTTTTGCTATAATCTTTCTTAAATGTACCCAGAAAATATGTGCTTTGGGCATCCAGTCAGTCTCTGATATCACTGATGCTCACCACATATCACAGCACACCTCAAAAAGAAAAGTCTAGGTCAAGCCAAATTCAAGTATTTTGGGGGTGATATTGGATTACAGAAAGCTTTCATTCTCTGAATGGAGACAAATAGGATGCATTTTTCCTGTGATGCATTTTTAATTTGTGCTTATCCCCAGGTGGAAGCTATTGCCTGTAGCTGGACTGGCTCACATGTAGGAGGCACTCAATCTCCCAAAATACTTATTTGAGAGTGCAAGGAATATTGGACACTTTACTGAAAGAATTGAGTGGCTGAATTTTTTAACCTGGGCATGTAACCTGGTCAGAATTGAAAGTTTATTCATTCTTCCATGGTGTCCTGAATGAATATGCTGTATATTGTGATTTTGAGTTGATGTTTATATTGCAAAAGGAGGCCAAGTAATCATGTTTTAACCAGGTAACCACTGAAAGTCAGGAAGAAATCTTTTTTTAGGAATGTGGAATTACTTTGACTATCTTCTTTCAGAGATCAATGAGGCAAGAATATTTGTAATAGCTTTTTCCTTTCCAGACAATTGACAACAAATTAAGCATTGGGGAAGACAGCTGGAGAGACAGGGACAGAAGCTGTAGGCTTCACATAACAGTTTGCTACAGCTGTTTCTGCAGGGCTCTGCCTTTGCTGTGAGTGTGATCACAAAAGATTTCCTTTTTGCTTCCAGCATCACTCAGCAGCCAGGACTGATTACTGAACCACTATCCTGGTTCTGTCTTGCTATTCCTTACTCACTCTGATTTTGTATAGCTAATGCAGAAGACTGGAGCAAACTTCTTGTGTCAAAGGAAACAACAGCACCTTTCCACACTACCTCACATTCAGGCAGTCTCTGTCTAAGAAACCCAAATATGGGAGGAAGTCAGTACCACAACATGTGTTTTCAGTTGCTAAGAAAACCAAAGGGCAGGTAATGGGTTTGTATCTAATAGCAATTGATAGTCAATATGTGTAGAATGCAAACTGCAGTCTTCTCACACATCCTCAAGAAACCAGAATTTAAAAACTTATCAGTTAATGCTGACAACACAGGAAATACAGTCATGGGTTTCACTATGGATTCAGAAAAGTGCCTACATCCTTCTCACAGCATTTAAATGTGTAACTTCTTCAATTCTTTTAACTATTCCATAGAGAAAGGAAAGTGGATTTGTGAATTTCTGTTACCAGTGTAAAACAACCAGGTTACTGTGCTGATGTGAGCAGTTAGAGGTATTGGTATGATTGATTTGCTGCAGATCTTAGGAAAGGACCTCTCACTCATCCAATTTAGCACAGTTGGGCAAATATTTACAAACTGAAGACTGCATAGTCCCATAATTGCTACGTGGGATCATGAAGAGGTTTAACAGAGCACTGGCTATAGCACTAATTTTATATCAGTATAGCCAGCTTTATTTCCCAGCCAAAAACTTTAATTCAGATGAGGTTAGGCCATGGATGTGAGCAACGCAATAGACTACATGGAGGCAATCAAAAGTGGATGTGAAGAAAAAAAAAGTAAAAGGCTTTGAATCAGAATCACAGAATCATTCAGCTTGGAAGGGACCTCCTGAGATCATCCGAATGATCTGGTACAGCTCAAATGGAAGTTAAACCTTCAAGCAGAAATTTGTGGTTAAAGCTCTGCTGGCTGTTTGCAATACAAATATATTATTTTTAAGTCTCTTAGACATTATAACTTGCTTATCTATGAATCTTCTCCTAAAATAAGAAAAGCTACAGGATTTAACCTTGGTGTGACCAGCTTCACTGACCTTTGACCTCAATACTCTCACTGCTAGTACTAGTTCCAAAATCTGCCTCATGGGAAATCTGAAGAAACATTCTAATTAGAGAAAATTCTGTTCAGATATTTTATTTGCTGTTCTTCTATTGCTTCATTTCTTTTCATAACACAGAATGAAAACAAATATTTGAAAATTAATCTGTTGTTAGAGTTTGTTTTTCCCTTAAACCCATCAGATTCTAGATCTGCTATTAAACTTGAACACTGTGAAAGTTTTCTATGTGATTTTAAAGACCAGTTTGATGTCACAGTAGATTTCTTATTTAGCAGAGCAATAAATAAATAAATAGTGCTTTAGGTAAAAGTTACTATTTTCACGCACTTTCACTAATAAAACATTACTCTTGTCAGTAAGATTGCCTGAAAAGACAAGTTGTGACCAAGATTCTATGAAATATCAGTGGAATTCTCCTAGTATCCCTTAACAGAAAATGTGCCTGGATTTATGTCATGGAAATCGAAAACTCCTTTAAGGTTTAGCGCAGAGCGAATTATTTTATGTGCCCGTGCCGCCATCTAGTGGCAGTCAAGCTTCCTGCACCAGTCCTGTGTCAGCACGGTGTCACCTGCTGCCAGCACCGTGTCACCTGCTGTCTGAGCACTCTGGGTGTGACACCGTCATCAGCTCAGAAAGGCCATAACAGCTCGACTCTTCGTGATGTCTCCTACAAGGCATAACTCAAAACCCTTCTGATCCCGTCTTGGTGAGAACTCCTCAGGATGAGGAGCATTTAATGTGCTTTACATAAGATCCTTCACTTAAATGTGGGCAGACAGACCAATTTCAGCTAAGCAATTTCCCCCCCTCTATATTTGAATAATACGAAGAAGAAATTCATGGTTTCTAGACACGTTACTTCCAAAGACATCAGAAAATCAAAATGTGATGACAGGCTTTGTAATCCACTGAGACCACAGGTCTCCCATGCAGCAAGCCCTGCTGTAGCTTTGACCATGCATGATTGAAATTGGACTGAGACCTTGCAAATCTAGTGTAGATTATTTTGAAGCCTCTTTTACAATTTCACCACAATTCTAGGGTCCATGATACATCAGTCTTAACCTCTTCATTATATGTCTACCTATCTAACTGAAATGTTCCCTGTTAAATTTCTGCTTCCTCTAATAATATTTCACTATGGTCAAGACATCCCTTAAGGCTGACTTTGAAAAACAAAGTATTTGTCTTCTATAGGTTGCTTTCTCAGCTATATATTCACTGCTATTCACCTCCCCTTTTCTGTTGGCTCTATGTAGATTGAAGGATAGGTGGATAGACAAAAGTCTATTAATTTGCTTTCCATTAGCCAAGTTGTAGCTTTATTCCCTAATTCTACACTTACGGGGATTTTAGGAACTACCAAACAATAATAACTGATATTCTTGGCCTACTTTTCTTATAAAAAGCTCCTCATTTTGTGCAATGTTAAGTCCACACAACTTTTTGGTTGTAACCTGCTCAGAGGAAAGCTTAATATTAGTTTGTGCTGGTGCTGAATCATGCTTAGGTTAGTATTTTAATTAGATCACTAAGACTTGTTAGTACTGGTAGGAAGAGACTTTCAGACATACATTGAATGTGAACATGCCTTGGTTTTCCTAGGTAGGTACCGTTTTCTGATGAAACTGGGTTGATTGATTGATTGATTGATGTGTCTTCTCTCACCTTTATTAGGCTCATTTTCTTTGCCTTCTCTCCTTCCTGCAACAAAAGAGCATTGTTTTACTTTATTTGATAATTTTCGCCTCAAAAATCTCTGCTCCTCGACAGCTTTGTTCTGTGTGTATTTATTTCCTCAACATTATTAAGCACATCAGTCTTGTACACAGTTTTCTGTAAGACCCTGGTATTTCAACTCACTCTGTAAATAACTTAGGGTAAGAACAAGCCTTTTCTTATTTTCAGTGATGCTTCATGCAATATGGACAGCACCTCAAGCATTAAGATTGCAAATACAACCACATGTATGTTTTAATTATTCATCATTCAGGCAGCTCTTCCTTGGCTAATGATTTGGGTCTTTTCTTCCACATATACTACGCTTTTATTTATACCACATTTGCCAGCTTTTTTCTTCTTTTGTGTTTGACATTAGCATTATTTCTACACCAAACAGGGGTGCAACCTGGAAGATTGCCAGGTTTTTTTTCACAAAAGCCTCAGCCATATCCAAAATCATGTCCTGGAATTGTTTGAGGAATTTTTGTCATCTTTCAAATGGGAGGAAAAGATAAAAATGGTTCCACCACATGGAGTTAAATTTTCTCTCTGAAAGATATCTTTAGATGATAAATATGAGTAACAATATAATTTTATGTATGAATGCAGCTCATGACTTTGAAGCATCTCAGTATGTAAGACAAAGAAGAATGAGGTTTTTTTAATCACAGTTTTACCATAACAACCAGACAGGTCCAGAGATATTTCTTGATTCCCCAGACTGTTTCAAGAAAGAAAGCCAGTGTCAGTCAGAAAAAGTATCCATCTTCTGATTGCTGACTCTATGCTCAGCATACACTGCTGCAAACTCTTGTCATTCTACCAGTCTCATGACAGCTTGTTCTTGTCTTCAAAGAGTGACTACTTGGAGCTCTGTGACCACAAGCATTTGAATTATTTATGCACTTTTAAAATCTTTGCCGTTGCATTTTAAAAAATTATTTATAAGACAATCTTGCTGCTTCATCTGTAGTTTCAAAATGCTTCAGTTGGCAAGAATGGTACCTAATAGCTTTCTGTATTCATTTTCCTTCTCATGAAAAAAATGAAGTGCTGGCTGATCTGTGTGTCTTCAAACCAAAGGATGGGATTGAGGGGGGGATTGGGTTTTTTATGTTACCTATGGCTAAACACCTTGGAATAATTCTTCCCTATTTAGATACTGCACACACATCTATCAGTTGAACAAGAATTTATCCATAAACTTCCAGAAACTACCTTAAGAAGAAAGTATGCCAATGGTTCTGGCACTAATTTGGTAGATGCCGCACATCTTCTTGAGCTTTTTTCATCTTTCTTTTTTATTTTTCTAGTTTATATTCCTTCCTTCAGCTGTTCTATTACAGTGATCTTATAATTTTTAATTTTCCACAGAGAAGAACTGAAGTAGTCTCTAAATTCCTGACAGAAAACTCTTCTCAGTTACTGTTTTGTTTGGAGGTTTTTTTGACAAGATGGTAAATATCTTCACAATATATTTTTAATTCAGGTTTTTCATAGTTTCAGCGTAAATGTTAACATGGTAATAACAACACAATTTACAGACTGAGAGAGCAGAGATGTTAAATATTTATATGCACTTCTGCTATAGTAGTCTTAATAGCATAGTAATGCAACCACATTTTCAGCCTGAGTAAATGTAATTGCTTCCAATTCTGTGTGTTCAGAAGCTCTATTTATTTGGTTAATAAAAGAGAGGAAATGCAGAATACTGATATGCCAGTGATGAACAGTGTGTGTGCTTGTGAGTGTGGAGCCTGAGGCACCATCCTGGATGATGTGAGTAAAGGGGTGTTTTCTGGGAATGCCACAGGTTTAAAAAGCTGGGAGCCAGTGTGCAGAACCAAGAACCGATGGACTCAGCCTGCACACTTGTGAGCCAGCACCTCCTTTCCCATGCCTGCCTGCTTTACCTTCGTGTCCCTGCAGCAGCACAGGCAGGCCCAGAGCGGCCAGGCAGGACGAGGGGACACAGACTCGAGCTGCGCCAGGGGAGATTCAGGCTAGACACGAGGAGGAATTTCTTCACTGAAGGGGTGATTAGATATTGGAATGGGCTGCCCAGGGATGTGGTAGAGTAGCGGACTCTGGAGGTGTTTGAGGGAAGACTGGAGGTGGCACAGGGTCTGGCTGACATTGTGGTGTTCGGTCACAGGCTGGACTCCACGAGCAGGGAGACCTTTTCCAACCTGACTGATTCTGTGACTATGTGACCACTCACCTTCAAGGCTCGGTTTTCCACTTATATTATGAGTGTATGGTGCCCCTGTCCCACGGGGATTGCTCTTCCCAAAGGTTCCCTAGGGAACGGACGCACACTCGGCCACAGAACAGCAGCCGCACGCGAATTCCCGGCTCCGGAGGGGGCGTTCCCTCAGGGAGCGGCGGGGCGAAGCCGGGGCACGTACCGCCCCCTCACGGCCCGCCTTAGCCCCGCCCTTTCCCCTTCTCGCCTCCCATTGGCTCCTCCGCGCCCGCTCTCCACCAATCCCCGGCAGCACCGCCCAGCTCATC
>VXBT01003828.1:624741-856592 GCA_013400235.1 Oriolus oriolus
GCAAGGTGCGTGAGGGCTGGGGGGAGCGGGCGGGGTTCGGCTCGGCTCGGCTCGGCTCGGCTCGGCTCGGCTCGGCTCGGCTCGGCTCGGCTCGGCTCTGCTCTGCTCTGGTTCGGGGTCTCCTCGCCAGAGCCCGGGTGTGCTGGGAGGGGGCGTGGGGAGATCCCTCTCGCCGTCCGCGTAACGACTCCTGCGTGAGGTCGGGCCTTCCGAGGCCGAGCCCGGCTTGCACCGCAGCCACCTGACGGTGGTCCTGAGGCGCTGTGTGCGGTTCTGGGCTTGCCTCTCTGCCCGAGAGACGTGAAGCTCCTAGAGCGGCTCCAGCGGAGGGCAGCGAGGATGATTGGGGACTGGAGCATCTCTCTTACGAGGAAAGGCTGAAGGGGCTGCGGATGTTCAGCCTCGAGAGGAGATGACTGAGAGCGGACCTTAGCAATGTGTATAAATAGCTAGAGGTGGGCGTCAGAGGATGGATCCGGGCTCTGCTCGGTGGGGCCGCCCAGCAGGAAGCGAGGCAGTGGGCAGGAACCGATGCACAGGGAGTTGCCATCTTAACATGAGGATGAACAGGTCGTCCAGAGAGGGTATGGAGCCTGGCGTTCGGAGATATTCAGGAGCAGGTCATGATGCAGGCCTGTGCCGTGTGTTCTGGGATGACCCTGTTGAAGCCACTGTGGTCCCTTCCAGCCTCACCCATGCTGTGATTCTGACCGTGTGATTCTGTGACTGTGGCTGGGTGTTTGTGCTGTGTGCTCTGGCCATAGTTGATTCTCAATGTCCCCACAGTTCAGGTCTGTATTTATACAGCCTGGTTTCCATTTGAAACGCTTTTGTACATCAGCCCTTAGAGCGTCCTTAAGTGAGTGAGTGTGTCTGTAGAACGCTGTGGAAGTTAACAAAGCAACAAGTCTCAGGCCCTCGTGGCAGCAGTTGCCCCCTCCTTGGCCTGAGAGCTTGAAACTTCTCTTGAACTGACCCACCTCGGCAAAAGTTCTTGGAATTGGTGGACAATAATAGTCTTCAAGTGTGCTGTGAAAATACTTTATGAAAATCAAAGTGTATTTCTGTAATCAACAGGCTCTGTCTTCTGGAAGGCTGTCAGGAGCAGCTAAACTAACAAATGGAAGAAAACAGTAAGACCTTATTCACAAATACTGTTTAAAATTTAGTGTATTTGGGAGCCTTATACTTGTCATACCTCACAATTGAATGAAAAATCCTTGGGTGTGTATATAAAACATTTTGAGCTGAAAGGTTCTAAGCAGCTCATGGACAGACAGGCACAAACTGAATAGAAATTTTGCATATAAAAATACAGATTTCACTCTGCATCTTTTATTTATAAAAGATTGAATTTATGAAGTTGCTAGCTGTAAGACTGTTGAGTGGAGACTGAATTCTTCTTTGACATAAATTGTTTTTATCTGCTTAACATGTTTGTTGCAGCCATGCAAAGTTTTCAGAAAGTTATTTTGTTTCATGATAAAATTAATACTCTTTTGCTTGCAATTGTTGAATGAAAGTAAGTTGTTGGTTTTTTTTTTGTACTTTGTTTCATATTAAGGAGGTAGTATAAATAGTGAATTTCACTTTTTCAGGTTTGGCTTAAGGAAAGGATGTCATTCTGATGTAGAATTGTGTTGCACTGAATCTGACAATCAGGTAATTAAATGACTCTTTAACACAGTCATCCCTGTTATCTAAAGAGAAGGGAAATCAGAATAGCTTGAGTAAGAGAGGAAAGAGATTAATTTAGGTCTTAATTAATTTGCATCTGAACCTGAAATTGCTCCTGCAGAGCAAGCAGGAGTGTCTGTGCTGCATCTTGCAGATAGGAGCAAATGGGCTTTGTGTGCAGTGAGTTCGGCTCTGACAAATGTCCTTAAGGCACAGGATGCATTTTGCAAACACAAATAAGCTGCTTATGGACAAGGACTGGCCCTCACAGAAGAGCAGCCACCATTGTTAGGTTTTTGTGCTGGAAAGAAAGAGTAGCACGGAGTCAGTGCTGCAGCACTGGTTTTTGTGTAGTGCTGAGCCAGTTGTCTCCAAAATACGAGTAGGCTGTAGGTTATTGTTTAACTGTACATGGAAATAAGAATAAAAAACATGCATGTAATTAACTTAAAATCCAGCAAATGGACATGAGTGCAACAACACAATCTAGTTATTTTGCGGAATCTGCATTTTTGCAAACTTCCATGTAATTGCAAAGTCGTACATTGGAAATTATACATATTTTTTGGTTATGAGGTGTTCTTTGTCAGGTGGCAGAGTGGGCTACGCTCACCTCTAAAACAGCACCTTGGTTTACTGAAAGAAAGCAGTGGTACTCATTTACTGACTGCAGTGTTTTTTCTGCAGGTTGATACTATTCATAATGGACTTGACCATTGTGCAGCTTTGCTGAGGAATATCTTACAAAAGGAGCCTACAGGTTGTACCTATTGAAGACACGGGTTACATTTTTAGGTTTTGTAATACCCTCTTGCTTTGTTTTGCTGACCGCTCTTTCTTTCAACTAATGCTAGGAAGGGATTCTGTCCATAAACAACCGGGGAAAGCACCTACCTTTAAAATTACTTCCAAGCCTTTGCTAACCAAAGGAAATACTTTCAAGAAGAAAGGGTTAAAAAGAATCATTACTCCTGTCCAAAAAGAAATTGGTAAGTGGGCTTTCTTAGGCTTGACTTTCTTTTATTCAAACAACATTGAGAGACTCCTCAAGCTCTTGATATAGAACAAGGCTTCAAATAGTTGTTGCTGTTTGTTAACAGGTTGATCCTGGGTGGAATCGACAAAATGGTGTATTGTTTTTTAGAAACCTTAAATGTTTACTAATAATTACTGAAATTCACAGATGTTTGAACTTCATGTACAAGGAAGAAAGTTGTATGTGTTTACAAGTATCAGCATCATCAGGTTTATCTGGTAGGAAGTGTGGAGGAGAATGATAATACCCTTTCCCTATATCTCTTGGACAGGGAATCATTGCAGTGCTTGGTCTCAGTTTAGGATCCAGAGCTAGAAACTGGTCTGGAGATCAGTGTCCAGCCAGGCTTTTCTCAAAGAAGGATATGTGGAAGCAGGGAAGTGTGGCTAGAAGTGACAAGACCTCAAATGGTTTAGTGCCCAAAGCACTGAATAGAAAGGTAGATGGAGTGCTGTCAGCTGAGTTGCTCCCAGCAGAAATGTTTCACTTATTATAATTTCTGCCTCTCTCCACCCCATTTCTTCTGTGCAATTTCTAATCCAGTAGGTGGATGGGGCCTGTGGACGGGTGTGTAGCAGAATGCCCACTGGGAATTGCAGGAAGTGAGCATGTAGCTGATATCTTCCCAGTGCTGTAAAATTACAGGGTTTTAATTATACCTAAGCAGAGATTTTAAGAGTTGCATTTTAGAGCTGGTCTTCTGTAGGATTAAGTCTCTGTGCTTCCTTCAAGGGCAGCTGCCTGTCCAACTGGTTTAGGTTGCTCTGGAAGAAAAAATTGATGGATTCATTTGCTGGTGAATCAAAATCTGACTGGAATCCTGGGCCATAAGATCTTTCTTTCCGTTTTCAAGGGAACCTGCAAGAATCTGCCAGACAATACAGTGGATTTGTGTAGATCAAGAAGACAGGCAACTTCAGCTGGAGTTTTTTGTTCTTTCTTTCTCTGCAGTGCCAATATCAAACAGAAAAGTTGCCTCATCTACCACACCTTCTACTGAGAAGGAGCCTTGCAGTGCAGCACAGAATCAGATGGTTCAGTCGATTCATGTGCCTTGCAGTGAACACACTCCTGGGGCGTATCAGAAACTGTACGAGCATGTGCAAACTCAGATGTCTCTGATAACTGGCCAACCCCCACAGAAGAGTAATGAAATTCCTACTGTAACTCCTTCTCCTACCTCAAATCAGGGTTAGTGGAACTATTAATGTAGACCTGACTATTTTAGTGCATGAGTTTTGCCCACATTGCCCTGATCTATGAGTGTTGTTTTATTTTAGGATGTCAAAATGTTACAGCTTTGAATTATCAGTTACCTGCCTCCACATCAGCACTGACCCTGCAGCATTCAGCTAATCCCTTATCCACTCAGTCAGTAAGTAAAAGTTTGATTCTCACAATTAATAAAAACTGAATTAGCACTGCCTATTTATTTATACATTTACATGTGTCGGTTTTCCTAATAATTTTCCTTTTAAGAATTTGTATATTTCAGTCTGTAGTGATGCATACAGAAAATACTGCTATTCAAGACACATTTTATGTAGACACCAAAAAATGAAATTAGAGGTATTTCAACTGGCTGCTTGTTTCTGCCTGGGGAATTCTGTAATGGACAGCAAACATGGAAAGTGCAGGAACTTATTGATTACTGTTAATTGCATTCTCAGTAATGCACACTAGGATCATTAACCAGCTCCTGATAGAAGAAGTCATATATCATATGGAGCTTTCCCTACCAATGATCAAGGCAATTATTTCTTCAGACATGCTGCATTATCTTAGAGCCACATGTTAAAATGCCTGTGTATTTCAGGGAATAGAATAGAGGTGATGGAGAATACCAGCTGCCACCTCAGGAAATGTGGCAAAGGCTTCCACCTTGAATCTGTAACACTGTAGACTTACCTTCCATCTGCAGGCAGACCATGTATAGCTAGTGATCACCTTGACTTTTAAGAAATTCATCTACTTAAAATACTGAAAGGTAACAGTGTTGTCCTTTATACTTTTTTTTCTTCCCTGTTCTGGTTGGATTCAAGAAACTGCTGAGGTTTTTTCGTTACATAACAGTTGTAAAAGAACCGTGCTTTAATGTTGCCAGTAACATTTAAGAGAAAGGTAATTAAATCAGATTTACATTTTAATTACTCCTTATTATACAGGAAAATTATTCAATTATTAATTTGTAGTTGTTCTTATAATTAGCAAAGAATGAACAAGTCTACACTGAGTCAGGCTAGGGTGCTGCTGTTTGGGTTTTTTTCCTAAAGGTTTAAAAATCACATTAATTTTTTGTTTAATTAGAATATTCTTTATGCAGGGTGTTCCTGTAGACAGTGCCAATGAATGTGTGCCAGAGATGGGAGGACCTGTAGTTTGCCCAGGGGTTTCTGTTGCTCCTGCTGCTGCTGCACAAATGCAGTCTGGCACTGTTCTTCCTGGTGTGATCCCTTGTACAGCACCAGGAGCATCAACCCCTTCAGTGCCTGCATCGATCCCAACATCTTCTGGCAGAGAGATGGCCCCAAGCCAAGAGCAGCAGATAAAAGAAGCAGATTTGATGCGGTGCATACAAGCCCTGTTAGAATCCCATGAAATGCTGAATGGCAGGACTGAACAGAGGGGCCATCATCACTGTCCAGCAAAACATGATGGCTCCTGTGACACAGAGGAGGATGCTTCTGAAGAGCACAGTGAGGACATGGTCAGTGAAGAAGATGAATTGAATGTACTTGATGTATGTCCAGTGAGAGATACAAGCTGTAAGAAAAGTTATGTGAAGAAAGTTCTAAAACATAGAAAACAAAGTCCAGAAGAAACAGCCCATAAAGTTAGGACTGTAAAGTATCTTATGGGTGAGCTCAGAGCACTGGTAACAGATCAAGGTGAGACATTTTCATTGTGCAGCAGATTCATTGTGTACAAATAACACAAGAGCTCTATTAAATGAGTGAGCACTTCAGTCTCTGGAAGTTGTATCTGTCAGATGATATGTGACATCTTACTGTGGTTTTTTCACAACTGTAAAACCTTCAGGATTCACTCTGGATAAGTACTAAATTATTTTTGTAACATTTTAGTATTATCATGACAGCAAGATAAAGATTGTTGCTATTCCGTATACAGAGCTTCCCCGTGAGAAGGGTCCTGGTGTGGACAGATTGCAATAGCAGTCCCACCAAGGCTGGTTGGAAAGATAGTGGGTTGTGTTTTATTGAGGATGTAAAGCATAGTCTTCATAGTCAAATAAATATAGTTAAAGATGAAATTTTCTTGGAGGGAAAAAAAACCCCAGATACTATTAAATCACTTTGCAGATTGCTTAATCACATGTAAAATGTTAGTTATATTACAGATTTATAGCTTTATGGAGTCTCTTTTTTCCCTCGCTTCTTGCAGATGACTCAGAAATGTTAAGGTTGATGAGTGAGATAGAAAACTCCATATCGTTGCTCCCAGCTGTAGTGGGAAGTACGAATATCCAAGCTGAAATAGCTCTGGCTTTGCAGCCTCTGCGGAGTGAGAATGCCCAGCTGCGCAGGTGGGGAGCTCCTCAGTGAGCCTGTGGTTACTGCAGGTGCACCAAAAGCATCTTTAACTTGTCTGGTTTACACTGCCTTTATTAAGGCTCTTCCCTTCATGTCTGCAGTATTTATGGATTAGAAAGTGTGCTGGTAAGGTCATATACTTTAAAAAGCAATAATTAACACATAGCATGACTTAGGTATTTTAATAGCATCAGTTACCTCATGATTGGGCCTTTGACTGCATGGGATCAATGCATCATTCTGAAAACTGCAGTAGCAAGATAGTTAGCCTGCTCATATTCTTTTGTAGTTTATTCTCAAGTGCAAAAGTGTCTCTCATTTCAGGGGACTTCTCAAACTGGGTAGCACTTCAATTGAGAACAGAGTTATTTAGTAGATATTTACCAGATACTTGGAAAGGGTCTTTTGTGTTGAAGAAATACCAGAATGTAAGAAAAATGTGTTATTAAGACTTCTTTATATTTCTGAAATATTACCTGACATTTAATTCTCAAAAGTAGCTTCTCATCAAACTAATTTAAAGTGCAGTCCTTTTGAGCATATTCTAATATTTCTGAATTTGTGCTTTTTCACAATTTATGTTTAGGAGACTAAGAATATTAAACCAGCAACTTAGGGAACAAGAAAGCAATGAGAAGACATCTGGACAGAGCTGCAACTATGAATGTAAAGTACCGATGATGTTGCTTGATAGGAGCATATTTGTTAAAGCTTTATTTCAATAGATATTATTATTTATTTATATATCTGTAGTTTCATATGTCTGTATGTATTGTGGCCTTTAGTAATAGCTGAATTAAGTGAGTCTAATGCTAATGCTGCAACTGCATTTGCATGGACTGTTGGGCCTTTTCAGACTCCACACAGTGGGATTTGGCTCTTCAGCTGCCAAGCAGATTATTTTTCCTTATGTGCCTCTTAAAATGAAGATGACTGATTAAATAATTAAGAAGAAAGCTTGAGCTTTATCTTGCTGCCAAAAAAAAGAAAACCACCCTTCTATCTGTAACCAAAATTCATATTACCAAGATTATTTTAAAACTTAGTTTGGTTTAGAAATTCAAGCTACCACACAAAACACTTAAACATTTTGTGTTTTACTTTTGGTAGTGGTTTCTTTGCAGTCCTTGAATATGATGCTCCAGAGTCAATTGAAAGAATCGCAAAAAGGCCTTGATTCACTGCAGGCTAAAAATGAAGAACTACTGAAAATAATAGAAAGTCAGAAAGAAGAAAATAAACGTCTTGCAAAAGGTATTCACGATAAAGAAGAAGAATTGCTTGAAAACAAACAGCGTTATGACATTCATTCCACCAAGCTTAAGATTGGTATGTGTTTTCAATTTGGTTATTCTTTGTTTAGCATTTTAAAAGTTAAAATAAATAATTATGTAAGATCTTGTTGGCATTTCAGAAGTGGAAGAGGCATTAGGAAATGTGAAGAGCCTTCAGTTTAAGCTGGAAGCTTCGGAGAAAGAAAATAAGATTTTGGGCATAACGTTACGTCAACGTGATGCAGAAGTTAAGAGACTGAGGGAATTAACCAGGTACTATTGGCTAAGCATTTTTTTGGCCTCCAGACATTATTTTTCTTTTTAAGAAATGTTTCTTCTTTCTCATTGCTTGGGTTTTTGGGTTTCTTTTTTCATACTGTGGATTTTAACCTTACTATCTTTGTGGTGGTGGGAGGTCACAGGCTAAACTCTTTGCAGTTAATTCTGTTACAATGCTACTATAACTTTGTTTTAAAACAGAGTTATCATATTCCATGACTTCAGTTCTGTGGTAAAGTAAAATACTATCTGCCATAACTTATGTGAACTCTTAACTTTTAATAGCAGATTTGCCAGGAAGAACTATTGCTGTGAATCTATTTTATCTCGCTCTTTTATGCGAAAATAATGGCAAACAATGGGAGACATAAACAGCTTTTTGCAGATGCATAGTGGTGTGTATATACAATTGCTTTGGATATGTTGTGCACAGGAAACAAAACTGTTGTCTGTCATGTTTATAGTTGGGACTGATTGGAACAACAGAATATTTTTAGTGGACATGTCAAATGCTTCAGCTGAAGTTCAGACACTTCTATAAGTGCTGTGCTGACCACCAGGTGGTGGTAGAATGATGTTACATTGCATGTATTTGTGTATATGCTAGAGACATAAACATCTGAATGTTCATCTCTTTTAAAGGACAAAGGAGTAAGTTAGAAGAATTATTTCTTTTGGTTTTTTATTTAGATGCAGTGGGAAGAAAAAATCAGAAAACCTTTCTTAGTGATTTGTATAACTGCTTCTATCTGCTTTGTAACAGTTTCTTGGCATTAATTTGTTTCATCTTGTGCTGCTCAAAGCAGGTACAGCAGGAATAATCTGGAAAACTTCATTGGGTTGTGCTTTTTTGTTACTTTTTAGCCACAGAGAGCTGAAGAAGAATTAAGAAAACTTGGAATTAGTTCACGTTTGTACTGCATTTTATGACAGTATGTAGAAAGTGCATTGCAACTTTGCCACAGCCTGATAAATCTAATGTTTTGTTTCTGTAGAAAAGTTTTTACTACTTTTTTTTAGTGACTGATTTTGAATCTGTCTGGTTGATTTTACCCTAACAGAACCTTGCAGGGCAGTATGGCCAAGCTTCTGTCTGACCTCACAGGGGACAATGTTAGACCCAAACCTGAAAAAGCTCTCTCAAAGTCTCTTTTGGAAGACCATGAAAAGCAGATGCAACCTGAGCCATTTCCTGGGAGTACTTCAGTAATGACTTACCTTAAAAAATTAGAAGTGGATCATATTTTGATAGATACAGATCTTCAATTCTCAAATAAAATTGGAGAAGTAGAAATGCAAAATCTGTCCTATGAAAAGTTTGCTGCTGAAGGAAGTAAAATTAACCGTACATTCACAGAAGAAGGAACATCAGCTCCCAGAGTACTGCCAGCTCCATTGAAGCAAGATGCAGAAACAGGGAGTGATTCTGGGACTTTACTAGATGACCAAAGCAAGTTGGATGAGACAATTTATATTCCACTGACTAGCAGTGCCTCTAAAAAACAGCAGCCAGTCTCTGGAAGAAGTGGTGTGCTACCTCAGAGCGGAGGGGCTTGTCAGAGGCTGGATTACCACTGTGAGCTCCCAAGCTCCGTGCAGCAGTATGGATGTGAGGATCCAACTGTGCTGGATAAATTAAGTGCTGGGTACAGTGTGAGAAAGACTGTGGAAAACGCGCTTGAAATTACAGGGGATAAAGCGAAGCCAGAAGGGGAGAAGGTGAGACCAAGAGGCATTCCAAGTGGGGCTGCAAAAGATTTCATGGATAAACCAGACCAGCCTCAGCCTGATCCATACCCTCGTGCATCGATGCCATTTCCAGCAGGGATTTCTCAGAGAACAGGCAGTAAAGCAGCTGATTTTAGTTGCATTTCATTTGATGATTTATCAGGGAGGTCTGACTGGAGCGCATCTTCTTTCTCAACATTCACCTCTCGAGATGAAGAGGACTTTAAAAATAGCTTAGCAGCCTTGGATGCCAACATAGCCAGGTTACAGAGAACTCTGCAAAGTAACATTAGGAAACAATGAGTATGAGAAAGCAAATGGGCTGCAGCTATTTGGATAAATTAAGTTTTTCTGAAGTATATTGAGTATGGTACTGATACGTGTATTTTGTATGTAACAACTTGCTCCTAGCTGTCTCAATTATGGATAGAATTTGTTCCTTTTTAGGCTGTGATGCTGTTCCCCTTGATGTGTACAACTTGAAATAACTAGCTTTTTATATAAAATAGAAATGTTGTTTTAAATTATGACTTAGTTTTATACTCTTTACTTGCAAAATTAAATGTACTTGTTTACTTGTGGTTTTTTTCCTTCCCCAAAGAACTGCTGTAAGGTGCTGTACATGAGCAAGAGGTTCCACAGGTAGAGGCCGGGGAAGAGCTAGTCACAGAGTAGCTCTGCAGGAATGCTGACAAGTACAGTTGCTAAGTCAGGATCATGGTATTCCAAAAATAAAGGCAGCCATCAATATGGGATTTTTAGTGTATGATATATCCTATGAAATACATGAAGCAATCCTTTATCACTCACCACTGATAAAACTTTTTATTCTCTTTGGAGCGTTGTACGTGAAGGAAGAAGTTGAAGTGGAGAGTCCAAACAAGGGCAAGAAAAGAATCATCCAAGTTCTGTTGCTTTCTACAGTTCTGTTATAGGGCATGCTTTTTACAAATGTTTGCCTTTTATCTAAAGTAAAAGCGAATATAGAACCAGTGGATAAACACAGAACAGAAAGATGCTGAGGAACAGAAGCAGCAGAGCTGACACAAAGGAGACAAATGAGGCTTTAGCTGAAAGCTGGCAAACCAGTACACTTAGGAAAGCACCAGAATACACAGCATGAGGAAGGCATGGAAATTCTACAGTTGTTGAGGTGTCAAACATCTCTTGGACATAAATGCAGAGAGTCTGGACTGAATCACCCGAATTGGCTCTCACAGGAATGGGAGTGGAGCAGGGAATAATTCCAGTCTGTTGTTCTCCTGACAGGCTTTTCCAAATCTCAGTCTCAAGAGTATGCATAATGTAAGTGTTTAAGTTACAGGTATAGGAAGGTGGTATTGCTACCATTCTGTGCCTCTTACACCCTCAGCAGTGCTTCAGAGATGTTTTTCAGGCAAAATATCTGTGGAAAAGGGACAGCAGTATAAAGACCTGAGTTTAAGACTGCTTTTTCTGCAGAATTGCTGATAATTGTTTTCCTAGAAAACATTGTTGTCCTTCCTGGCACTCTTTCTTGTATGCTTCCTTGTAGGAGAAAAGTCCCTCATGGTTACCTGCTTTAGTGGACACATCTTAAAGTTAGGATGCTGTCCGTGCATTGTGCTGGGGAGCAGCTCTGTGATTATTTTAGTTACTGGTAACTGAGTCATACAAAGGTATGAAGAGAACACACACTACAGAAGATGCCAACTGGCACTCCTGCTTTGAAAAAGGAAAGTTAGACTAAATAGTGACTTCAGTCATTTAGAATGCTTTTAAGGCTTGGCCTGGATTTCTCAGTATTCTCCACACTCATCGTGCTCAGATTCAAAATAAGGTTGATGGTATGAAAGTGAGCAGGTTTTAATTATTTACAAGCAGTTTCAGTGTAGAAGCTAAGGAAGGTTTAAACTATTATTATGGTGTGAGTTGAAGACAAACTCTAGTCTTTAGAACTCACAAAAAAGCTGAAAAAAGATGGGAAGAAAATTCACTAGTAGACAACTCATTCAATTTTCTCCTTGCAGCCAGGACTTTCTGCATTTGCAGGAGGGTATTCCTCCTGGCCAAAGCTAATTGCAGTGTGTGTTAAGGCAGCTGTGGTGTCAAGATGGCCAAGCACATTGTTCTGGTGTTGAGAGCATTTACAGTCACTTTTACCTCAGTGAGGGAAGATGTTTCACCATCTCACTTGTTTCCTGTTTGCCTTCACAAAGTCAGTTCTATGAAAGCAGGAGATGACTTCGGGAAAACGCTCTTGGGCATCATGGCATAGGAGCAGGTTTGAAATGTGTGTCCACTTCCAAGGAGGAGAAACTGAGAAGAAGAGACAGGAATGAGGAGACTTTTTAAAATGGTCCTTTGTTTTGTACACCAATATGTCAGTCAGAGCTATAGCAACTTAATGAAACATAGAATTTCCCATATATGGACATTATGAATGTGCACTGTTACATGTTCAGTAACAGCTGCTGTGAAACATCTCTTCTGTTGTATGGATTCACTTGAACAGCTCAAACTGCAACACCAGTACTCATGATTAGATATTATGAAAAAAATGTCCATTTTGAGACTGGTGAGGCACTGGAGGAGGTTTCCCCCAAAGGTTGTGGATGTACCAGCCCTGTAAGTGTTTGAGACCAGGCTGGACAACAGGCTGTTCTAGGCTTTGAACAACCTGCTGCAGGGGAAGGTGTCCCTGCCTAGGGCAGGGAGTTGGAACTAGAGGGTCTTTAACATCTCTTCCGACCCACACCAGTCTATGATTTTATGTAGCCCCATGTAGGTTTTTCTTGTAAAGACAGAAGTTAAAGGGTTTAATTTTTACAAATCATATTCTGTGAAGTTGACATCTGCACCTTCCAGTGATATGAAAAGAAAAGGAACTCTAAAACATGTCATCAAGCTTTTTTCCCTTTATGAACCCTTTCTCTTGTGGAACACAGAAAAGATTGGGCAATACTCCAGAATACCTGAGTTTAACCCACATATAATTCCCTGCTCTGGTTTCTTGAGCAATGAGTGCCTATAATCCAGTGTTCCATTCTGAGAACTGGGGAATGGTAATGCCCCCTGCAAGCGCAAACGATTGCTTACAACTGTGTCCAATTCCATCAAAAACTTCATAAGGAAAAAAAGCTGCATTATTTGCTGAAGTGAAGCCAGTATTGCATCTGTGTGTGTTAAAAAGTTACTTGGGACACCAGTTGAGGTCAAATGGCAACATCATTCACTTACCCATGGAAGGGAGGTTTTAGACCTCAATATTTCACAACATATTTAAGGAAAAAACCCCAAACAAACCAGAGATTGCTGATATTACTTCAAGTACCTTTCTTAAGTCTCTGACTTAATGCAGTCATTCTTAACAAGGGTGATTTTTTTTTCCTTAAAGGGGAAAGAAACATTTCCTTTGTTAGATCAGAGACACGGATTAAGGTAAAAAAATTTAAAAGTCATAGGTTTAGTCACTTCAGTGATCTCTAAATAATGCAGAGGAGTATTCCAGTTTGAATGGGTCAGCCAGGACAGGTCTGCACACCTGCCATAGCACTGGAACTTACAAGAAGAGATGAAAATGTCAAGACAGATTTGGGGTATTAAAGTGGGTATCAGTCCAAACACAGATTTAGCTCTAAACCATCCTAGGTAGATCAGACTACCCACATTAATGACCTGTTTCCATTTAAGCTCAGGCAGCCCATCTCAAGTGGTTCTTCATCAAGATTGAAGCAAACAGTGTTATAGTATCTGTCTTCCCCAAAATTCAGGGAATTCCTTCCATAATTTCCTTGCACAACAAAGTCCTAGAGTCTATTCTCCTTCAGCCAGCTGTAGGGGTATTCAGGAATCTTCAGTTACATGAGTCAGGGATTTTGCCCGCAGAGCCTTAGGTACAGAGGAGTCAAACCAGCAGCAGATGAGATCTTGCTGCTGAGCTCACTTTAACCTCTGCTTTAAGGTGAAACCAAGAGTCACTGTCACTTTCATGACTGTTCTTGCAATTTGAGCTGTAACCAGACAGGAGCCTGAAGAGAACAGCTTTCCCCCAGCCTTCGATTGCAGTTAATCAGGTCTCTCTTCAGCATAAGCATAGGGTGAATTTGTTGGTTTTTATTTAAGGTTGTACGCTTGTGCACATGTGGTATATATACACACAGTGCATAAACTGAGAAATCTTTTTGGTAGAGAAGAAAATAGTTTCTTTAGTCTTCAGATTTCTCTCAATCTGTGAAAATGGATTGTTTGTGTGTTCTTTAACAGTCTTGGGAAGTGTATTCACTCTAGCTTTTTGCCTTTTACTGCAGTGAGGAAGGGAAAGGTGCCTCTTTGTAAGCAGTCCACACTGCTTTCCCTCCCAAGGCTTGGTGAAAATGCCACAGTTACATAGGGATCTTTTTCAGGGATGAAATCATATGTGAGCAAGATGCGTCAGGCATGAAATTCAGATTTATACAGATCCTGTGGTTGTACCTAAATGCACCATCAGTAAACGATTTCACTATTTGAAGGCCAAACACCAAGCTGAACTGAAAGCCCAATGCACAGACATCTTCTGTTTATCAGGGCACAGAATGGAGAGAATGTTGTCCAAAGGTTCTCCAGTTATACTCCTGGCCCCACACAAGACCGGAGTCACAGTGCACCATCATGCAACAACCCCAGTCATGAAGTGACACCAGTAGTATTGCAAGTTCAGAGGCAGGGGCACATGCTGAAAATCTCCTTTTTGCATGCATGGGAATATCCATTACTGAAGTTTTTACACTGTGTTCCAAAGACAGTGTAAAATCAGTGCTTCACTGACTGCAAAAAGAGCAGCTTAAACTGCTCAAAGTGTAGTGGCCTTCTGTGCTACAGTTAACATTATGTGGTTTATAGGCTCTTTAGACATTTGAATGTCTAAAGACCACTTAGAAGTATTATTTCTTTTAAGACTCCTGGTTTTGTCCAAGCCCGTGATGAACTCTGGCTATTTCTCTGCTGCAATCATAAAGCCAAAACATATATTTTCTTACTGCCTCCTCCCAGATTCTATTCTGTATTTAGAAGCTAGCAGTGATGGTTTTGGACTTGCAATTACGATATTAAGCTAAGTGTAAAATATTTTTCTTGGCATAATCGAGAATATAAATAGCTTTAACATCAGTTTCTGGTTCTCTTTATTCCCTAGGGAATGCCAGTTCTCTTCCATAGTTAGTCTCAGTACTAAGATCATCCCAACAGCACCCTTGCCCCAGCACCCCCTTTCCAAGAAACACAAGCAAACCAGGGCCAAGTACTCTGCTCTACTCCCCAAGACTTCAGACAGACAGCACTGGGCAGATGTTCCCATTTACTCCCTGAACCTTCATCCCTCTTCCCTCCCAGTCTGCAGAGGTGCAGCAGTTCACCATGACACTGAGCTCTCTCCAGCATAAGTGTTGTCTCCAACCAAAGTTTCATTTCCATTCAAAGAATATTCAGTGTGGCATTTTTATGTCTCACGCAGGCCCCCTGAGCAAGAAAATGACATTCAAGGACTACTGATTTTCACCTTCCCTCTGTAACACCAAACACATGGGAATGCTGACACCTTGTCCGTCTTTTAAACCATGTCCTTCTGTGTGTGAGAGCAGTGGAGCCACCCTGTAAGCAGTGAAGCAAGAGTTTATGTGACTGCTTTCATAGCAGCCATTTACTGAGGAACAACAGGCTCAGATCAGACTTGGAAGTGAGTTTTTTCAAAAGCACTCACTATTTTTATTTTAAAAATACTATCCATCATCAATCCAATTTGCTCAAGGTAACATATACTGAGCAAATATAGGCACCTGCCTGTTCAAGGTTCCTAGTTCTTCCCAGGAGCATTCCTGAACAGGGTCCTGCAATCACTGCTGTGCTTTTAGGAAGCCTCTGAGAGTCACTGACAACCTTCCCCCTGCAAGTGGTAATCACACCTGCAGTCACAATGGCATCTGAGATAACACTGAGCAGTGTGTGCACAGACTGAGGAGTCACAACCCTGCCCATTCATACCCTGTGTTGGGTGAACACACATCAAAACAATGTGAGTGAACAAACACTCCCTCACATGCCACGACTGTCTTTACTCCACTTTTGCCATCATAATCCAGCCCTAATCCTCACAAAAGGGTTAAGAGCCTCCCCTGGGAAATCACTGCTCTGAGAGCCAGGCTCAGAGCGCAGTCACTGCAGCAGAGCTCTCTCCCAGCAGCTGGCTCTGGAAACAAGAGCAGGAATCATCCCCACAAACCCACCGAGAAGACTCAGACACCGCTCGTTCCTGCAGGCCGGCTCAGTCTGTGTACGGCAGAGCCGCTGTTGTTGGGGCTGCTTAGGAAATATTCTAGGGAGTGTGTAATTGTTTATGCTCAGATTCTTTTATCAACGCTTAATTAACTGCAGTTACAACACATGTTCACCATTAATATTTTAGATTACTGAGATGTTTGCTAAATCTATTCTGATGGCCTCCTTGGAAACTTCCACCAAAGGTTCCAAAAGTGACAGGACGTAGTCCTGTGCCTGCAGTACTTAGCCCCTTCTTGCTTAAGCGTCTTCAGGCATGATCTTGGGTGACATGACAGTGTAAAAGGGGCCATTTCTAAAAGTTATCTGAAGCTGATTTTCTTCCTTTGTAAACAGCTCTGGGCATTTCTAAACCACTGTTTTACTCGGCTACAACAAAAGCTGTTGTCATCCAGCCGTGCTGCAGAAAGTGGTTGTTTTGGATTTGGCCACATCTTCCAAATACACTGGTTCATCAGTCATTTCATCCCACAGAAGCCACAATTAGAAACATTTTGCTCCTAAATTCCAGAAACAACTTCTAAAAGTCTAGAAATTTCCCCCCAGTTGGCTCCTTCAGCTGGATCCCCTCTGCTGAAGTAACTGAGCAGCAGCTTCTTCACCTTTTAAACAGGAACACACGAAATGCTCCCAAAGTCTGGTTTGCCTTTCACGGAGACCTGGGAGGACTGCAAATTGAAGTCATTTTACAGTGCCTGGGTTTTGTTGAAAAATCGTTCTGGGCCTCCAAAAATTAGGAAAAGAACCCTTCTCCTTTTGAAGTTTACTTTACAGGCTTGCGACAAGATTCATTACTTGAGTCACAAGGCTTGTAATTGATCATTCTCAGCCTGTGCTCAGACAGCCTGGCGGTGTAGTACGCCAAGTCACCAGGGATTTAATGTTTGTGGGTTTGCAGGATTTTAAAGGAGTTATTCTGGCAGTTTAAGGGGACATTAACTAGTCTTGTTGTTCCCATCCACCTCTTGTGAGTATTGACAATTGAATTGAGGTTACAATTAATGTGTTCCTTCTGTGCATTATTACACTCAGAAACATTGACAGACTGCGCTTTTTTTCTCTGGAGCAGTTTTGCATTTTTTGGTCTAATCTTTGTGGCTTTATGCTTATATATTAAAGCCTCTCCCTTTCCTTCCTGCCATACTTCTCTCCTTGCAAATACCACATCGTATATGAGTCTGCTCCCATCTTATTTCCAATGCAACCCTTACCAGGATAAGACTCTTCCTCGGTTATCCACTGGAGAAAATAACTCTTACCATAATGGAATCTGAATGTCTGTGGGTCACTCATAAATCATAGCTCTAACTTCCTGGGACGCTGCAAGCCAAGTCCCCCAAAGAATGCTTGTAAAATCTGTGTATTTATGATCAGTGTAAGTATCTCGGCTCAGAGACTGTGAAGGAACTCTGCATCTCAGTTTTAGGATCAGGACCTGTATTTGTTAGATTATTCAGTCCTATCACTATTTAAGAGAGAAGCTAACAGCTGCCAGGATGTGTTAGCTAAGCTTGCAATCATTCTGGTCTTCCTACTCCATCTATAATTGATAATAAATTGCAGTATTCTTCGGACCCAGTGGGTTCCTGTTTTCCCATTTTCTAATTAGTCTGAGCAAGGAATTGCTGTTAAACTTCTTGCTAGACTGCAGTTTTCAGCAGGATTTTTCATAAGCACTTTTCCCATATGTGATTGTATTTTTTGTCTGTCAGTGGGATTCTGTCAGCAATCTCTCACCCAAGCCTTGGATATACCAAACACATTTGGAGGAAATAATGCTTTTGTCCTATTTATTTTCCTTTCAACTAATTTCTATGTTTTGGTGAAAGCTTAAAAGATACTCTAGATATCTGTAGAAGGTGGAAGTGGTGACTGTGATAGTTCTGCTCTCTCAGGAAAAACTGCCATGGAAATTCAGCCAGAGTTGTCCTGGGAAAGGCCTTTTTCCTGCACCACTGAGCTCTAATGCTGGACCTGCTGCTGGCATCATTACGTTGGATGTGCAGTTCTCCTGAAGAGCTCAGAGCACAGTGACGTCTGTAAGTTTTGTGAGACATACATACAACAAAAACTTGCTTTGTTATATGACTTTTGGAGCTTTGTAGCTCTTCTGGTTAATTCTGATCATCTGGAGTCATTTAAGCACGAATGAGTGCTCTAAAGGTCCAAGGGAAAATAGTGCTGCCCATCTTATTAGACAGACACATCTAGGAATAGCATTGCTTCCCTCATTTCTCAAGGAAAGGGCTTGGGCCCAGCTTATCACAGTGAGAGTGAATGGCAGTGAAAGTCAGACTGGGACTAAAACAGATGTGAGAGAGAGAGGAAGAGAGAAAGGGAGGGAGAGAGAGGGAGAGAAATCAGATGCAACAGGGAGAAAATCTCTTTTGTAGATAAAGGAGGAAAAAACCTGCACAACTGACAGCAGCAGACAGCAGGCTGGTGACATGGTCCATCTTTCCACTTCCAGGATAGCTGAGTCACTGGAACACCTGAAGGCCACTTTTACAGTTAGGTGTCCTCACAATTTATATTCTATTGATTTTGGGCTTCTCCTCTCCACTTTTATTTCCAAAAATCAGTTGTTAGAATGCCTTTGTTTTCAGTTTAAGCATGCCTGAACCTACAAAGGATTCCAGTTAGCTCTAGCAGGCACAAGGTATGTTGTTTCTTTGGAAACATCAGCTCTAATTAAAACAGTAGTGCAGATGTAATGCCCTTGGGTGTCTTCAACCCAAGGCATATTTGGGATATGGCATAATTTCTCATCAAAGTGTAAAGGTCATTTTGGGGACTAGTGGTATCACCTCCAGTATGCTCAGTTGTAAATAAATTTCCTCAAAGTTTCACTTGATATTCCATAGTTCAGTACTTGATATTCCATTCCAAATGGAGCACTTGACATCCTTTGATACAATACATAATTTCACGATCCTACTGTCCCTTCCTCATTACCTTCTCTCTAGACTGCACACATGCATAGCCACATTAAAAGCAGATGATGTTACATGCATTAAATGCCAGCATTTGTTATTCAGCTGTATTGGAGCCAAATGAGTTCTGGACAAAGCTGATACCTCGGACAAAGATTATGTGTACAGAGGAAAGGGGCTTTCCAACAGCCATTGTACAGCCAAAGGCCTCAGGTAGAGGTGTGTTAACAACAGTCAGTCTGTTAGTGCTTGGGCTGTTTTCAAACTACAATGAAAGCATATATTTTTTTTGGCTTAGCATTTGTTTTTAGATCTCTTTGATTAATTGTTTTCAACCTATCATTACATTTGCCTTAATGAGATTACCTTATTAAAAGCCATAGTTCAATGAATAACTAGTTCATTCATGTGCTCAGTTCTTTAGAAGTATAGCAAATTATTTGAAATGTTCTCAGAGAAAAAAGTCTTTCGTACTAGAAAAACTGTTAGAGCTTTAATTACAAGTTTTATTGCAAATCATTTAGCACTTGAATGCCTCTGCTGATGAATAGGAGTCTGATCTGAGTCTCAGACTCTAGCTCATTCTGTTAATTAATTATGGCCATTTTTCTGTGCAGTCAACATCATTATTTCTATTGTTATGAGGCTAAAAGACTGCAAACTAGATTCTGTTTTAGAAGATGAGGGATATGTATAGAGAAAAAATCCTGAAAGTCTAGTACAAATAGGCAAAGAATATGTGTAATTAATTATTATTAGAACCTCTGTTTAAAAGCAGGGAGGTTGAGATACAGAAAGCTGCCCAAATCAGATTACATTGTAAGACCACGGTAAAGAAATTAAAATGTTTCTTGAGCTCCATAGCTGTGGTGAAAACATTTCCCTTTGATGTGACTAGACTGCCTCTAATTTCCCATCTCCAGCTCACATGAGAGACACGTTTCTGTTCCTAATGAACCCGCACTCTGGGATAAAAGCAATATGTGCAACATCCAAACACGTCAAACAGCTCCAGTTGAAAATTAAACTCTGGCAGGAAAACACATAGGCTGAGGGGTTTTTCTGCAATTTATTTTGGGGGTGGATTTTGGAGTCCTTTTTTGGTTGTTTGTAACCCCAGCCTTTTGGATGTTTAGGAAGTAATGAATGCAATGTTTCAACTGAAGTGAGCATGGTTTCCAACTTACATGTATGCAGAGAAAGACAGCTGGCAGGAAACCTCTCCATTAAGGGGTAAAATTGTAACTGATTTTTTAAAATTTATATTAAAGCATTGGGAATTGGAATGTCTGGAGACCAACACTTTCTAGTCATATGTGGAAACATCTGTTCCTCTTCTGTGCTTCTCACCCCTGTCTGGAAAGTGTAGCTGGTCAGCAAAGTTGTTCTTTCTACTGAAACACTCATTGCTTCTGAGGTGGCCCATGAAGGTGCTAAATCAGCACTGCTGGGCAGATAAGTCTGAGCAATAATCTGATTTAAGAATAACCGAGATGTACCAGAGATACTTCTAGACCTTAAAAAACCTACACCTCACTCATAAAATTATCAAGGTATCTTTTGAGAGATACTTTCTGTGTAGAAGTAGGTTAATGAGTGTGGGAGGAACACTGAATCTCATCTCTTGAAGTAGGCATACTGATAAACAGCCAGACATTACCATAATTCACCTGGATCTCACACTTTACAATTATCTTTTTCAGGGCTTGGTTTGCTTCATCTTTAAGGTAGGCATTTTGCAATTCTCCAGTAGAAACATCCATTGTGATGAAATGACATCAAAGACCTGCGGATGTAAGCAAGCTGTGGTTAGTACATGTTTGAAAATTCGGGAAAATCTTGAAAAGTTCGTTGGAAGAATCTGCTGATTACGATATTTCTGTTCTGCTCTGCTCCACTCCTTTATTCTGCAGTTCACCAAAAACATATTCAGCCTTTTGAGCTGTCACAGCCATCAAATATTTCAAAATCATTCAAAGGAATTGTTTTTGAAAATAATAATCAGAGTTGACATCTGCATTGCAATGACATCTTAGTCTGTTTTGGAGATCAGAGATGCAAACTAGGCACCTTTTTCCAAATTAAGGCTTGGAAAGACCTTAGTCCTGCGTTTAATGACTAAATATTGCCTTCATGCTAAACACAGTGGCGCGCATATACCTATGTGTAGTTATACATGTACACATATAGAGGCAAAAAAATCCTACAGCCACAATATAATTTTTAAAAGACTCTAATATTATGTTAATCCTTATGGTGGAATAACAGAGCATTAGTCACAACTGGATACATTTCTGTATCCAAAGCACTTCCAGAAACAAAATCCACAAAGTGCACACTTTCAGCAGAGTCGAGTCCTGGCAGGGATCTACAGTGGATGTCTTAATGAATGCCAGGTACAAAATACGTACCCACAGCTGCCGTCCTTCCCCAGCTAGCAGCTTGTGCTGGAGCAGCATCAAAGCTGGCTGCAGGCGTAGCAAATGTATGCACCTGCACTGAGTAATTACTGAGCCTAATGCCAGTACGGATTAGCTTCAGTGCTCTTGTGAAAAAAGTATGGATTAACTCACAGCGTTCAGCTTATTACAGCTGTCTTACTGCACATCCAGTTTTACGAGCACTTATAAAGCAATATCCATCTATGTTCTCTTTTGATTTCTGATTATGGAGTCCTTCAGCTGTGACATTGGAGTGGACTTCAAAGCTACCCCTTTGTCTGCTTTTCTCCCTCTTTTTACTTTTCCATTTCAAACTCAGCATTAATTTGTAGGTTACTGCACATGACCTGCCACCACATGTACACCTAATGTCTATTTCCAACTTTTATATATCATTTACATTTTAATGTCTTTGCACTAATTTCTTCTTCATCATCTGGAACCAGTGGGAAGACTGGATATCCATAAAAAGTAGTTTAGAGATTGCTTCTAAAAATCGAAATGGCTTTGACAACCAGTGCTGTCTGCAGTGGGTACCCATCTAATGAGAGCTGCATTTAGACATGCCTGACTTTTGATCAGTATTGTCTTCTCCTGGAATAAATCTGGAAACATAGAAATGAACAGCTGCTACTTCTGTAGCCATTCTCTTGAGCTGTCCCCAAAACCACGTAAAATTATTCTTGCAATTTCTTTTCTATGAAAATGTAATAAAGATAAAAATAAATTTCAGCTCTAATGCCCCGTCTACACTGTGTATGCCTGTTTTGTCTAGACTGTGAGCAATGAGAACCAGACACCATCTGAAATGTTAATTTACTTTATTAAGGAAATGAGACTTATATGGTGCCGGTATCTGTCTGTGTCCCTCTAATAGCTTTTGAACTCATTGCCTGATTTCAAGCTAATGTGACAGAAGGGGTGGAACAACAAGATAATTGACCTACTACAAGTTTCAAGAAAATTAGAACTTGTGTAGAAGAGAGTGAGCGGTAAATGGCCTGAAAGGCTGCTGCAAGAGTGCTCATGTAGTCTGAGATTATTCACACAGTAAAGACCTCTTACAAATTTCCCCTCTGAAGGAAAAAACAAAAGCCAAACACCTAGAATCTGAAATTGTCATTGATCAAGAAATACAAATAAACAGCAACCCAAGCCTGAGTCAGCCTGGTGCTCAGGGAATTAGTCTGCTTATCTGTCAAAAAGCAGCACCACATCTTGTGATGCACAGGAAGAGCTGTCACTAGAGCGAGACAGGGATCAGATTGTCCTGGTGCTGGGCTGGGATCGGCCACGGGGGCTGGGGCTGGCAGCCTGTGGAGCTGGCACTGCTTGGAACAGACAGTGAGCTGCATCAATGCTGTGGGAAAACAGAGTGTTTACTATAAGTGTACTTGTTTGGGTTTGGCTGCCAAAAGGTTTATGAACTACAAGGGCATAAAGCAGCCCATGACAGAAGTAGTTCTTTTGATCAGAAATGACTTGAATACCCAATGTTTCACTGCAGGGCTGCAGAGAAAAGAGATGCCAGCTTTGATATCTGTAGATTCTCTGCTGCAAGAAAGACAATCTATTTTTAAATTACTATTTTCCCAGCACAGGTGAAAGGAAGAGCATAACTGGTATTAAGAAATTGCCCCTGGAACTGTAATTTGTAGTGACACTGTACTAGAAGAGCTGTGTTATGAGTGAGTACAGATACAGTGTATTTTACACTGAGCATATGGGATAAGACCAGGAAGAAGAACAGAGAAAGATCAGAGGGGAAAAATAAGTTGCATTCCTTTTCAGTACTATATGTGTCTCTGGGCTGGTACTCATGTTTGTGCTCAGCCATTTTAAGCCCAAAAGTTCAGGGACACTCTGAAGTTATCCTGTGCTTAGGCCAAGGGTGAACATGAGACAGAGTCAGCTGCTTTCCATCTATTTTCCTTCTCCCTGGGGAGCCCTGTTCCTCTCTAGCAGAGAAGGGAGCCCTTGCTTTGGAGATGGAGGAGGTCTAACTCCAGGAATGAAAATTTGGCTCTGTATATGCTGACGGTGTTGTGCCAGGCTCGCTGGTAGTAGTTGCTGCTTTGGAAGTGGTTTAGAGAGGGAATGATTTTATTCAGAGAACATTAAGTAATTTTCTCTCCATAATGGAAACTGCTCACTTGAATGCTGCCCTACATCCTCTTCTCCAAAGCTCGCTGTGGATGTAACACCCCACGTGGAGCCGAGCACCTGGTCTGTATCCAGGTGCTTTATTCCATCAGGCACGAGAGGGCACTGTTAAATGTAGTCTCCTCCCCTCTACATGAGAGGTTGCCTAAGGAATACGAGAGAGTTTATCATATCTCCATGCCTGGGAGCTATGGCAAACAATCAAACTTTTTAAAGTTATACTTTAGACCTGTCTCCTCTGGTGCTGTAAGATGCTGACAGCAGGAGGATGTATTCATTGTGTAAGTAAAACTAATAAAGGACATGACCCCTGTAACTTACTCTGCTTTGCAGTCACAAAAAAGGAACAAGAACTTGTCTCATTTAGTTCTTACCCTGCACCCACATTCTAGGCATCCCTTAGCCTTCCTTGCTGAGGAGATGAACAGGGTATCGGGTGCTTTTCTAAGAAACAAAATTTAACCCAGCACAAATTACTTCTCTGGTTTCTTTTCCTTGTAAGTGGTTTCAGACAGGCAGTAGCCAATATTTATTTAAAATATATTTTCTCAGCACAGGGAACTAACTCCCTGCCACAGGACACGTTGGAATCAGAGAACTATCATGACTTGAAAGAATCTGAATGTGTTCCTGGACTCCAGCAAAAGCCGAGTCTTCAAAAGGAACAGGCTTTAGGGTAGTGCTCCAGGCACAAGCTTTAACAGGGGAATACTTTAGGAAATAGGGTTCAGCTGCATTGCAGCTTCTCATGAAGAAAGAGCTGGGCAGCCAGACTGACAGAGTAACTTGGCACCGGTGAGGTGATGGCTGTGAGGCTAACAAACACTGATTTGGCACTCCCAGGCTTCTAAGGAATCACAGATTTGCTTCCTACTTGGTAAAATTTCCCTTGTGCTGACGAAGCTCCTTGTCGTGCAAAGATCAAATGAGTTCTGTATTTCAAGCAAAGTGAAGCCACCAAAAAGAAGGACCAAAATGTCCTCTATTGCTTTTACATCTTATTACTACTATTCCTCATTTTAAGCGCCTGAAATGCTGTTTATATCATGGCCCATGTGCCAAAGTTCTTAAATAGTTGCTCAATTGTCCTGTGAGCAAATGGAGGCCTTCACACTTTGTTCTCTAAGTGCTTTCTCCTCCCTTGTTCCCAGTAGGTTAAGATGTATATGAATAAAATACACAAATGCGTAACATAAAAATGCTTTGGAGAAGGCTGTGTTTAGCAAAACAAATGGCCTGACTTGGCAGTTGGATATTTGTGCTGCAGGAGGCCTGTGGAGCCCCACTGGGTGAGGTATTTTCACAGGTCTATAAAAAATACTTTGCTTTGGGGAACACCTTCTGCCCCCCTTGTGTCACAGCCTAGAAGTGGAGTTGGACTGTGAATTGCCTCTTTTATCTGGAGTCAATGAACTCAGCTAAGTGGCCAGATCTAACTTTCTTTGGTGTCCCCAAACCTTCCTGTAGTTATTTCCTTACTTGATTTCTCCAAAAACTACATTGAGACAAACAAGATTCTGCTGGTTGTTGGTAGAGCTGAGAAATGCATTTACTGCCTTTAGGAGTGCTATGATAGCCTCACTCTTTGTGTGGATGGTGCAGTTTACTGTGTCTGAACAGGGAAATGCCACTCACTGTGTGAGGAAAGGTACAAGAAGAAGGCAGATCCTGGCTTAGAGTAAATGAAGCTTCACCTTCCAGCTGAAGGAAAACTGGAAAGGTTTTAAAGATTTTTTAAAGAAAAACTTGATCCTGTAACAGGAAGCTGGAGTTCAAAATAGAAGATCAGTGGGAATGTTGCAGAAGGATGAGTCTCCCTATGAACTGTAAGTTTCCAACCTGCTCTCTGTGTTGGAGAATTCAGTGTGTCTATGGTAAGTGTTTGCTCTACGCACTTTTAAATGCCATGGTGGGAGAAGTGGATTTGAAGCATATGAAATGTTCTTGGTCTTCTGTAATCCTTGGTATGTTGACAGAGCAGTTAATGAAAGGCTGTTTCAGCTGACCAGTTGGAATATGGATAGAGAATGTGCATGTGGTGAGGAGATCTGCATTCAATTACCCTCCTACCACAGACTGGCTGCAGACAAGACAATTATTCTGTGCCTCAGTTCCCTAATTCTAAAACAATGAGCTTTCTTTGTCTGACTTGTCTACGTAGAGGAGATGCTCCTTGGGGCACTGATTGTCTCTTAAAATGTTTTTTGTTTTACTAGTTAATACAAAGCAGCTCTGAGTATCTGAGTGCTACTGGAATTCTCCTGCTCCTAATCCGAAGTGGTTAATTAGTCATTTGCTATCTCCAGGTTTCATTTTTGTTTTCTGTATCGAATCTTGGAAAAAATGCTTTTTGTCTTGAATAACAGCGTTACATTGTATTTTTTGAAAACTGTCTCACGTGATGTCTTCATTTCCCTTTTATCCCAGTCCACCACAATTGAAGAATGTCAGCAATGGTAGTCCAAACTGCCATACTAAGCCACGCAGACAAATTTTTCTTAGACCAAAAAATTTTCTTCTAAACAAACACATACAACTACCACTGCAGAGCTGCTTCATTGCCAGTTATCTCCCGGTGCATAAAGTTAGGTTGAAGCTTTCAGAGAAGATTTGAGATGCCAAAATGTCACTAGCCTAGGTGAATTTTAATGCAGTCTCTTGTGCATGTGTGTTATTCACATTAAAAATATCATTTTGGCACAGAAGCCACTTGGGCTGACTTAAAAATATTTGAGCAGATAGCAAGAAGACGTAACAGTCACTGGAAGCATTTCCAACTTGGGATATTTAATTAGACCTTATGACTGAAAATTCTTATGATCATCAGAAGATCAACATTCCAACATATTCCTGGTTATATTTATTAAATATTTCCTTTTTTGGTCCTTAGTGTGAATGTTTGGAAAAATGTTAATACAACCCACTTGACTTCACTGGCACATTTTACAAAAGGAGGAGGAAAAAATTTGGAAGCTACTGAAAACTAAAGGGTTCTTGCTTTGGAGAAAAACAAAGTTCAAGCCAGTGCTACAGACTGGCTGGAACTCTTCCACCGTTTTAAAAGGAAAAGACCCCATTGAAGGCTCTTTTCACAAAACTCCTTTGCTTCCTTTGAATAAAAGAGGAACCAAGCACACTTAGCAGTGTGTAAAACACATTTCTTTTAGAGAAGCCAGCTTTATCTTCAAGTCCCAGCTAGTTAATCTGCTCAAACTCATTTTTAACTTTAAGTCTGAGAAATCTGACACCACCACAGGGACTTAAAGCTTTTAGTCTAGATGGAATTTGCTGACAATACTTTCAGCTAGGGCACCAATAAAGACAGATTGGTTTCTCTCATTAAGTTTGGTAAAAATGAATGTTTTCCTCTTTCAGGGAAAAAGAAGGAAGGGGACAAGTATTCATTTTCTCTCTCCCTAGATCTGTAAACTGTACTAGCTACATCTGTATGGTATCTTCAGATATGTGTGCCATAGCTGAATGATGTGCAAATACAGTTGTTTTGGAAGTGCCTGGGAAATCCTGCATTCCCCTCCTGGAGGGGAGCATTCCCCTCAATAAGTTGCATATTTTCACTTGCTCTGCAGTAGACATCTGGCTGTAAATCCAGAAGCCTGAGTATATCCATGGTGTAACTAAGGTTGGCTTCCAAAATAGAGATAGTGAACTACGTGTGTGAAACTCCTGCTGTGGCAGGTTGGAAATCCCAAATGTGCACTGAAGCATGGTCAGGTATGTGCTGCATTCACAGGTAACTATAATACCTTCTTGCATTTCTACTGCTTGTGTATTGGTTGATAACTGAACAGAATTTCCTGGCAAAAGCTTTTAACTACAAATGCTACATTACTCTCCCATAACTGTTGAAGTTACCTAATCTGAGCTTTGTCAAATAACAATTTTATTGCCATGAGTTAGGTAACCTTCAATTATATCTCTCAATTTATCATGTTTACTTCTTGTGGGTAGAAAATCTGTGTTACATAACACTAGACAGACATTGTTTCTATCGCTCTGTTCTTCACTTTCATTCCCAAGGGTCAGGGTATTTGCATTCTTTAGCTTTGCATTAAAAAGAAAAAAAAAAAAGAGAACAGAATACCGTGCATCTCTGTAATTATGCTGTAGCCATGTAGCCATGACCAGTGCTTCTTTCTTTAGGCTAGAAATTGAGATTAGAGACTGAAGGTTGTAATAAAAGTAAATTATACTCTAGCTGGCTTGGCTGCTCTCTGTATGCATAGGAATGGGCACTAACTCCAGATGTAATGGAAGCTTTCCACTGTAGATTATTGAGCAGCAGATAACTGCTTTGGTAGAAACAGTAATAGGCATATTTTCTGAATTTTTCCACCCTCTGATTCATCTCAATCTCCCCCCATAAATTTGAAATTAGCTCTGCTGAAGTGAGAGATTTAGGACAAAAAGCTGTGTCTTCCCTGTGTGCAGGCGCCGTTCGCATTTCATGAAAAAGGACAAAGCTAACTGCACAGTGCAGAGTGGGAAGATTTTCCTGCTATTGATTGTCTTTACAGTGAACCATAAGAAGGTTTAGGTTGGATATCAGGAAAAGGTTCTTCACCCAGAGGGTGGCTGGGCACTGGAACAGGCTCCCCAGGGCAGCGGTCAGAGCACCAAGCCTGACAGCATTCAAGAAGCATTTGGACAATACTCTTGGGCACGTGGTGTGACTCTTGGGGTGTCCTGTGCAGGGCCAGGAGCCGGACTTTGATGACTTGTATATCCCTCCCAATTCAGGATGTTCTGTGATTCTATGATTTGTCTGCAGGGTCAACCTACCTTCACTTGGTATCTGTTTCTCTGTGTCTGTGTGCATAACACAGAGTAACCACTCCCTTTATCCATCACTTGACTTACATGAAAACCAATAGCACTCTGCTGATGGATTTCATTCAGCAACAGTCAAAAGTAGTTACTGGTTTTAATGCTGTAATGTATGAAAATGGAAATTCTCTGCCACCACCTGTGGCTTTAGAAAAATGAAGATGCAGAATATTTGTAGTTCAACCAAACATTTGGTCTGCTAGTCTGAACAGTCTGTTAGTTTGAAATACAAGTTGTGCATTTTAGCTGCTATTAAAATCAATGAAATTGCTAGATTTTCCTTGTTTATTCTGCTAGCTTATGTTATTCCAGCCTCTAAATACAAATGATAAAACAGTTGCTGAGTTTCCAAACCTGAAATTTCCCCAGCAGCCAAATGCTTACAGCTCTGCTGCCTTTTTCCATCAAATATAGAAGTGTAAAGGCTCAGATACCTGTACAAGTCACCAGATAGGCATAAACTACCTGTGTGGTTTTTTGCTGGCACGTCTAATTCATTTTTCTTGCTCCTGAGCTGAGTAAACCGATGCTGGCCTAAATGTTGTATGTCAATGTTAGTACTACATAGTGTCTGACCTCTTGGCTTCCTCCCTCTTTACATCCTCAATCTCTATTTGCAGCATGAAACTCACAGGCTTTTAATACTTTCTACGTTCACAATCAGCAAAGACATAAGGAGGATGACGATAATTTAGTCTGCCTGCAGATTTGGGAAGATATTATAGTGGTTCCCTTTTTAGAAGATTATCCTCTAATCTCAAGAGGCTGGAAACTCCATTGCTTTTAAAATGAGTGCTTACATTCTGAAAAAAAACCCAAACAAGCTCTTGTGTCAGAAAGAAAATAAAGAATGGGCTCTGGGAAATGGACAAATGTGTTACTTGCCAATAAAGTTAATTCCTATGTATCTGATTCTAGCAGTTTCCCCGCTTAATTAGGCATCATATCAGGAACAAGCTCTAACTTAAGCAATTTCTGGAGCAGGAGTTTAAGTGAGAAGGCAGCACATATCAAAATACAATTGTGTTTAGGTACCTCCTGAACTTTATCCTGAAAGGAGCCTAAAGGATTTTACAGAAAGATTGCAAGTGAAAGAATGAATGAGGAATAAAGCACAAGGCAAAAGGAGAGGTTATCTTTACTCCCTTTATGCAGTGCTGCTCCTTGTACTCCTAATCACCCGATAATCATCTGAACTCTGTAGTTCAGCTTCAGTAACTCACTTTTCCTAACACTTCAGCTGGGTAACTTCACCCTTCACTCATTTCCTGTGCCCGGCCCTACAGAAGCTATAGAAACTCTCTGAGGGTTTTGCTGGTTACAGTCCGTGGCTTGTAAGCTACAAAAATCTAAATGTGGGTCAAGATGAGTTGAAATCTTTAAACACAGCCAGCCGCTGTTTCCTAAACACATCCCTGGAGCAGCTGCATAGAGGATGTTTACAATTAAAAAACAACCCTCAAGCAGTTAAGAATGCACAGGATTACTGTAGACAGCAGCATTCATCAAATGTCATATCTGAACTTACATTATCTTGAGCTTGATCAGATTTAAGATCAGCAGCTAAAGAAGTGGAACTATTGACTTCCAGCGTCCTAGAGGGCTCTTAGGACAAAGGCCCAGCTAGAAGATAAATGGTCCCAGAGGGACTCTGGGGATGAACTGTGACTGGACACAAAGTGTTATGTCATGCTGGTTTCTACTAGGATGGGACATCCCTCACTTTGTTTTTCTTTCCCTTCTTGATGTGACTTGTGCAATAAAAAAACCCAACAAAACAAACCCAACAAAAAAAAAATACCCAACAAAACAAAACAGGAAAAAAGATGAGTTCTGCTGAAAATGAGTCAATCCCTTGAAACCCAGCAGGGGCACCGTCTGCTCTCCTTATGGAGCTCAGTGGCTTTCATCATGATTCAAGTGTCTCCTACTCCTCCCTCTCAGCTGAAGGCAGATGTGGGTTCACTGGCAACACTGGGCCTTGTTCTTTGTGAGTGTTTAAGGCCTGAGCAATCATTTTAAATTGAAAGCAGAGACAGTGATGCTATTACAAGATTGTCTAGAGCAGCGATTCTCAACTGGTAAGACATGAGAACATTTACAAGAAAAATGTTTCATGAAGTCTAGGCTAGATATCAGCACAGAAAAGCATAAGCATGATGCAGAGCAGCATCTTCTTAACAGTTAAATATGTTGAGAAGAAAACTCCTTCCAAAAAGGTGTTGGCAGTACAGTCTTCAGTCAGACCATGGAGAAGGTCAAAGCAAGCTTGTGCCTGGCTCTTTGGTTTTCAGGTACTTTCTGTATTCTAATGTCAAATATTCATTTATCTTCAGAAAACAAGTGTTCATACAACAAGCATCTTGCTTTTAACAGCTCATGTGCTGATGGGTGTGTGTAGCTGTGAAACTCTGTGCACGCACTGCCATCCGAAATCCACTACAGACAGACAGTCATGCACGTCACCAATGATCAGGGATGTATGTCCATTTGTTTTGGACTAAAGAGAAAAAAATATCTGGCAATCCAGAATATGCCACAACCATGCACTGAGAAGGAAAAAGCCCAGGAGTAAGTCTGGCTGGATGTGACCAACAGGGAGAGAGATTTAATGGAGCAAGTGAGGACTGAGGTACTGAGAACCTCTAACAACAAAGTTACTTTTCTTTAGGATTCACTTTTCAGTGATTCTGGTTTAAATAAAAATAAATAAATAAGCCTCTATTAACCTATTTTCAAAGTCGCAGAGCCTTTAAAACAGCAAAAGCATCTTGTTCTCCTAACAGACTCAATATAAAGGAAGTAGGAATTAGAAAACTGTCACTGCCTCCTCTTGAAGAGGCAGCAGCAATTCCCCACAGTTCATTCACTTTGCACTGCACCTGAAAGAGTCAAAAGTGATGGCTATAACCTTTCACAGACTCATACTGGTAACTGCTTTGATCCTTTGCAGAAGCTCAGGTACCAGGAATGATGCACCAGGAAAAGGCAGCATCCTGCACTGCCCCCGTGTACAGCCTACTCGGGTTGCAGGACACGTGCTCTATCAATGGCAGGAAAAATTCACCTCAGAATCAAAACGGAAAACATTGAGGCCTCTGCAAATACAAAACTCTTGACATCACTGCACCCAAGAACAGTTTTGCTGTGACTTGCTTATCTTGGCCACATTCTTCTGAGTTGACGGCTGTTGAGATGAAACAGTGAGAGAAGAGAAGGAATTGTGGCCTGGGCGTTGGTTTGGTCCATCACCCCTAGCGGTATCTCAGTGCCTGGTGAGGAGGCAGGTTTTCTACAGCTTGTGCTTTCCTTTTTATGTAGCAGTTCAGAACCGTGGATTAACATACCTAGCAGCAACCTGCAAAACAGAAGAATGTAAGAGGACAGGAAAGAAAGGCTTTATCCATAGAACCTGGGCTTTTTGTGTGTCTATCCCTATGTATGTTTATGATCTGGCTGTAACTCCTTTTCAGATAGGCAGTTGATTGGGTTTTTTAAATGTGTAAATGAAAAAAATTTAAAATATTAGAGTAAAAAGGCTTTAAGTTTGAAATGTATGTGATTATCCTACTCTTCCTCTTCAGAGTCTTCAGCTCCACATTATAAAACAGCAGTTCTAAGGTCTTATTATTGAAGAGGATTCAATTTGTCCCCATCTCGCATTTGCTCTTCCTTCTACACTACTTTAGCACTTAACACAATTAACTGTAAACGGTTTATTAAAATAAATCCCCTGCCCCAGATTTGGATGTCCCTAGGCAGATGTGCCAGTGCATGGGCCCTAGGCAGGCCCTGGGGGTGGGGGAGGCAGGGGCAGACCTGAGCCCCCTGTTGCCTGAGACAATGCCCTGTAGCTGCCATCGGGGCAGCGCATGGCAGGGCTGCATACAGACCCCTTATACTCTCCCCACATACCCACATGCACGCCCCTAGGGCACCCTATCCAAGTCCCATGCAAACCTTTGCATACATCCTCTGTGCTCTCCCCTATATGCAAGCTATGCAGTTCCCCCAGAACACACACAGATCTCCCGTATGTATTTCATTCACTCCCATGCACGCCCATAAGCACACTCCTCTACATTTCCCATTCGTGCACCCCATCGATACGAAGTCTACAACCTCCATATGCCCGTTATGCAGCCACCACATCCCCAAAGGCTCTGCAGTGCACGGCTCATATGGCACCCATGTGCGTCCCTACAGACTCCACATACACTCCGCACCCAGCTCTGGGCACCCCCCATCCTCAGCCGCCCCACCTGGGCGAGCCGCGCTCCCCAGGTGCTGGGCTGGGCTGGCCGTGCCCCTCCCTCCGCTGGCTCTGGCGGGCCCGGGGCTCCCCCTGGACCCCCGGCTGCTGCCGAGCGAGGCTCCTCCGGGAAGGAGTGAAAGGCAGCCGCGCCGACCGCAGGCGGTATCGCCGCCGGGCACCGCTTCCCCCGCGGGCTCCGCGCTCCCCCCGCTGCCGGCGTGCGCGGAGCATCCGAGCCCAGCCCAGCTCAGCCCGGCCGAGCAGAGCGGCAGGTGGGCTGTGGCCGGAGCCGCCGATCCGGGGCTGGGCAGCTTGGGGCGAGGCGGCTCCGGCAGCGGTCCCCGGAGCCGCGGGGCTCTCCCTGCCGGCTGCGCCCCGGGACGCGGAGGGAAGCTCGTGGGCGGGCACGGGTGGGGGGTACCGCGGCATCCTCCGCAGGGGGAGGTGAAGTAGGCGGAGAAGGAGGAGGAGAAGGAGAAGAGGGAAACCTGCTTCTCCGGGGGGAGCGGCGCTGCAGCGAGCCAGCCCAGCGGCGCGGGCTGCGGGCACATGCCGGGCTTGGAGCACCGGAGCCGCGGGATTCCTGCGGGTGTCTCAGCCCAGCTCCCGTCCCTTCCCCTGCGAGAGCGTCAGCTGGGCTCCGGCAGGGAGGAGGGCTCACCTACGGCTCCCCTCCCGGAGTGCATTCATCCGAGAGCAAGAAAACCTCGTAGTAAGTACTTGCCATTTTTATGTATGATTTTTTACAGTTTTATTGTTCTCTGCTGGCAGGTAGCAAAGGATTTCTAAGATCAAGCATTTATAGGCTCGGCTGTAAGGATAATCTCTCTGGCTCTCTCTTAGCCTCCTGAGCCTTTCAAATATAGAGGTGCATATGTGGAGGCACATGTAGCAACGTTCCTTCACTACACATCTACATCTTTAATGTTTCAGGCAAAAACGTATGTGCTGGGATTGTTTTTTTTTAACTTCTGCTGTTCTCAAAGTAATTTGTATCATGTTGCACAACACGCTTAGTGTCTCAGAGAAGGATAAATCCTAGTGACACCACTTAAACATCCTGCATGAGGATGGGGGAAGGAGATGAATGTTTAAAATCATTAACTTGGCAGAGGCGGGGAAATCTTTTCTCTGCAGGCTGCCTTCACGCTATGGAGCAATATGCTTTTGGGGATTCTTTGCCTTTTAATCCTCTTTCCTGTATGTGCACATCTGGACTCTGGCCTGGCACTGCTCCCTGCACTCAGGCTGGAAGGGAGTGGCATGTCAGACTATGAAGGGATGAAAAGACAGAGGATCCTTCTCTCCTCTTACACTTTAAAGATAGTTTTTTACACTAGTCTTGTCTTCTGCAGAGTAAGTCCACAGGAATACTCCTAGAGTCAGGAAGTGGAATCAAAAGTGTTTTGAAGGTTGCATTATTCTCCCTACAAAGGGTATGGCTGAGAGGATAAGTGCAAATACCTGATTCCACACCCTTCTTCTAAGGGGTTTCCAAGCATTTGGGAGGGTGAATGTGAAGTTACATGGCATGCAGAAGGTGTGTTCCCCACTAAGACACTACAAAATTATGCTACCTCTTTGTGGAGTGCTGGAAATGCCATTTCTGTCAGTGGAGCTATAGGAGAAATAGTAATTTCTCTCTCATTTTAAATCCCTAAAAGAACTACGATCTTCCTCCCCCTGCTTCCTGCACATATCTTTATTTTATTTTATTCTGCTAATGACTTGCATTACTACTTGCAAGATATGATATATGTCTTCCTGTGCAACTTCATACTTGCTGAGATATTCCTGGAATTAGGTTCTAGGAGTGCACTTTAGGAGCCTTCAATTTTTAAACCAAAATTATATTTACTAATAACTGAATAGTTAATTTTCATCTGGCACATATCCAGTATTTTCTGTTTTCTCAAGTGATACTATTCTTCTGTAGCTGGTCACTGTGTGCTCTGCAGTTCATAACAAAGTGCTCATGATAACACATTTTCATAATACACTAATGTGACACCCATCCTTAGCCTTTTGCAAATGAATGCTACAGGACAAGTGTTTTAACTCCAAAAGTAACTGGAGTGACTTTGTTGGTTGTAGTACGAGAATGTTTGCTACCAGAGGATCAGCCACTAGAGTGTCAGGCAGCATGTCCTAATGACATATTAATGGCATTTAACCCTTTTAGATGGACTTGAGCAGCAAGAAAATGCCTGGTTTGATAAACATTGCAGCTAGAATTTTATATAAACATGGGAGGCTCACACCAGTTAATATCACTGACCCCATTTTTATTGGTCTTGTAGGGAAGTCTTAAAAGGTCTGCTGCAAAGAAAGTTATAAATCAGACACTTCTGCTGTTGCAAGCATCTGTCCATAGCTTTAGCTGCCCTGCTGCATGGTGCAAAGAAGGATGAAGGAAATAAATCAGTGAAGTTCTGTTGGTTTGCTTGTATAATGCTGAAACAGAATTTATAAAGTCTGAAATAAGGTGGGATTACGTATTACCATTGGCTTAAGTTAAATGTAAGAGACGCATAATTTTTCACCAATTTTAGGTCTGTTTTGTGTTCTCCGTTCTCCCTGGCTCCTCCTTTAAGTTCATTAGGACTTCCTTTGGGCGGTGATCTGATTTTTACAGTCAATCAAAATCCATACCGATATCCTTATGCAGGCCAAATACACTGTACTTAGAAACACTATAAACCAACAGCTACAAATTACTTTCAGAGCCCTCCTAAAACAAAATGCAGATGTAAATAGAGTTCAGAACTGCTCCAAATGCTGTGCCTTAAAGCTGTGGATATCGAAATCCAGAAAATGTGCTCAATAGCTCTATTTGAGGGCCGTGTAAGGAGATGGCTGAAGTTTCTGGTTAAAATCTGGAGAACTGGTAGCCAGAGTCTGTGGTTGTTGGACTCCTCTAGGTAGTTTGCATTCAGGTCTGAGCATGGGTTGGAAGTGATCCTGGTTTTGCAGACAGACTCATCTCCTCTCATTCATAAACTTGTCAAGTACATAATAAAACATGCTGTGGTTGTTTGCTTTCGCTGTGTTCAGAGCTGTACTCCATAGCTTTTCCAAACTTTATTTCACAGGTATGAGTTAGGAGTAATGAAGGAAATTTTTTCTTCCCTTGGCTGGTTAACACACTCTTCTCTCTTTGATGCTAAATTACTCTTTTTTTCAACCTCCCATGGAAGATAGGTGGTCCTTTCTCTCACGTCTCTAGAAACACGTTGCTGCACCTGTTGCAGTAGACTTTTAAAACTTTTTTCGGTGGCATCCACTACACCAAACAGGATCTTAGCAAGCTTTGTACAGCTGCCTTCATCCCCTTCACTGATGGGAATGCTTCCATGATGTACTTTAGAGCTACATATGTTGTTTGAATTTCCGCACTGGATGCAGAGAAGATTGATTAATCTATAGTGCTGAAAAGGATTCGTTAGTGAAGCCAGATGGATCCAGGTAGGATGGACCTGGAGTTTTTTTAAATTTAGCACAGCTTTAAATGCCATCTATGTTGTCTGTGATTGCACTATGGGTTTTGCTAAAATCTGTGTCTTTTCTGAGCAATTGTACAGGGTCTGTTGAGTGTGCTACAGCAAGGTCTGTCTCTAATAATGTTTTCATTAAGCCTCTCTACAGACAGAAGAGTAAACTAATTGCCAGACTAACATGTCATTTGGCTCTGTGAACAAGCCACTGAACACTAACTCATGAATGGAAACTTAAAAGGCTCATTAGCAACCTGCTACATGAAAGAAATGCCAAAGTGAAATGAAAATACATTTATATTCCTGTTGTTGTTGTAGCAATTAAAGCTGATATAGAATTCCAGTTTAGTTTTTGTGGGAATCCTAACTAATTTCATAAACTTTTTTTGCCTCTGAACTTTCAGCAGCTGCTCCCTCTATAAAAGCTAGGAATAACTAGTTCTGCTTTAGTAAGAATGAAAGGGGAATTGAGCTCTATTGAAATGAGGAGATTAGAGCTCCATGAGGCATATACCCATTTAATGCTGCTGGAAACCAAACCTGCTTGAATAATCTTAACTCTCACTTCTGGTGAGCAGAAATTCTAGGGGAAAAAGAAAAATTCCCTTAGTGACTTATTAACAAAGGCTTTTCAGGTTTGCTGGGATTTATCATGTGAGCCTAATCTACCTTTTGTTCATCCAGTTGGCAGGCTTTAAGATTTAAAAGGGTCTGCAAAAACTCCTCCCCCAAACTCCTTATTTAATTAAAGAGGCTTGGTGCATTATTTACTTTTGAATCTTCCATTTATGTGGGAACAATGAGTTGGGGTTAACATATTGCAAAATATTTGTGAACACTGCATTATAAGCAGGGAAAAGAAACAAACTTTGGCTACACCTTCAGATTCACACTGACCTATATGGGTTCAGTGAGAATGACTGAAAGTGAGACCAGCCATACGTAAATACTAAAGTATAAATACAGGTGTGTAACTCTACAACAAATTTCCCTGCCTCTGTAGGTGATTTAAAGGGCCTGGAGGAGAGTTGGTTTCATTTGCTTCTATGAAAGCTCTTCAGAGTCATCGAATACGCAGATCAGGCCTTGCACATACCAGTAATTTTTATATTTTGCTTTGGTAGTTCATCAAAGACTGGTAACTGTAGTTCTCTCACTAGTTCCCCCAGTTCCTTTCTCCTCCCCATTCCATTCATCTCTGTAGCTGTGAGCATCAAACTGGAGATAAAACGACTTCTGAGAGAGCAATGGGATGCAGCTCTTGCCAAAGGCAATTAAGTGCTTAGGATTACAGTGTGCTTTACAAAATGTGTTCTTGCTGAATCCCTTTCCTCTTCTGTTTGCTGGCACTAAGCAGTTTCTTGGCACTTACCTTTGTTATAACAAGTCTGAGCATTGCTAAACTTCACTACAACATGTCAGCTCTCTGAAGAAGTCTAGCAAGCTGCAGTGTCTTCTGTTTTGAGGATAGTCTTTCTAGTGATTCTTTACTGAGTCAGCTTGACCTCACCACCTTTGCTGTAACTGGATTAAATTCATTCACTTGTCAAAAACACGACAAGCTGACAGCATATTAATTCTTCAGACTGAAGTGCTGGTTTTTATTCATAGGTTCCTTGGTACCAAAGGCATTTTTAGGGCTTCTGATGCCAATGTGCCACAGGATACAGACTTGTCACAGAGGGATGTTTTCAGTTATTTTCTTCATCGCAAAAGGATTCAAACAGACTATACATTCTGTGTGAAAGTAGAAGATCTAACCTGTGGGAGAAGAAATTATTTGCTCTACCTGCCAGTCCTGTGCCTCACTTGCTGCTGCTTCTTGTGAAATGTGATAAATTGCTGAGAGTCCACAGACATCCTGGCTGAGGAAAGTGAGTGATGGTGTGTGCTGTTTTACGTACCCACTGCAGTTTTTTTCTAATTATTGCACAGCAGGTTAAAATCGTTATTCTCCGTTGTCATTTTACTGCTTCTTTCTGTTATTCTTCAGCAGTCCTGTGATCTGAGGTATTTACAGAGTGGCAGGATGATGTCTGAACAAAAAAAAGTGTACCCAAAAAGGATACTGGAACTGTGTAGTGAAGGATAATCTGATCACCAAGCCTGTAGTTTCACCCGGAGGCCTTTTATATACTGTCTAAACCAGTGTAATCCAGCTTTCAGTGGGAACCACTGCTAAGCAGTAAAAATCACTATCCTGATTGTTAACCTCAGCAAAATGTTAAAGGATGAGTGAGTAATGGGGAGACCAAGGACTGAGTTGCAAATACTCTTACAAAGAGGATTTGGGAGACACAGTGGTACTCAGAGTGGCGCAGGCACTCTGAGTTGTTCCAAATTATGAAAGGATCCCTGTTTTAGCCTCTCTTATCTGCATGGAAGTACTGCAAGTTTCCTGTTTGCTGCAGAGGCCTGTAAGAGCTGTGTTTTGCAGGCAGCATGGGCCAGAGGAACTAGAGCTCCCAGCTCTGTGTTCCGATCAGGGCATTGTTGCACTTGATTTCAAGGTGATGTTGCTTTCTCTAAATTCTATAAACTGATGAACACTTCCAGAGAAAAACAATAGGCAAACAAGGTGAGACAAGGCTGTGAGATTTTCCATATCTGCTAAATGACAGTCACAATCTAATTTACTATGTGAATGTGCAGCGCAAATAGTAACAAGGATGTCTGCTTTAATACCCCATTATAAAATGTATGTAGTTGCCTAATATTTTTGGCAGTGTTGACTATTAAGAATTTGCTTGTCTCTCAATGGAAGAAATATATAATTCTATTAATTCTTTATACTGGTGTAAGCAGTTTGTTAAATACTGAAGTAAAGGGTTTTTTCATTCATGTGTTTTATGTCATGTAATTGGAATCGATGTAATTAAAAAACAAACAAATAAAAACCCCTCAGAACCAAAATACTGAGCATCTCTCCTGGATAAGGAGATTAATAGTCTGACTGGGTGGAAAAAATAAAGTATGAGGGCATGTTCTGTAAGAAGCACTCACAAAGTCTAGGTCAGACATACACTGTGTGTTCTTACACTGTTGACTGTATCAAAAGGAAAGTTACAAACCAAAAGCAATAAGCAACCTGTGTTTAAAATACACAGGTAAGACAAACTTGTCAAGAATGGCCCGCTTCACTTAGGTTATTTACCTCAGATCTTTTAGGATCGTAAGCTTTCCTTTCCTTTGGTGGAAGAAGAGGAAGATATTAAGTCAGTACTTCATGTCTGAAAGCATTACTGCCTAATCACTAGTTCAAGTGCAGCTTGGTTTTGGAGGTGAGAAACCTCTTCTGTTCCATGCAGGGTAAGTTTACAGCAGAGCTGCTGTGGGTTAAGCCCTGTGTGCACACAGGCTGCTGCTGCTGTCTGAGACCTGACATCGTGGCCGTGGTGGCCTCGGGGGTGTATCTTGGGCAGAGCCTGAGAGAACATCGCAGAGGGAGCCCTGGCTTTGAAACAACAGCTGGTGTCTCACCCCCAACATCACAGCAGTGCAGTTCCTCTGACCTCAACAGAGTGGCAGCATTCATGGTTTTCAGTAATGTGGGAGCAAAACTGGGCCTATATTCTTTTAACTGGTCTATTTAGCAGCTCTTTTCCATATGCAGTCTCCATGCCAGTGACAGCAGCTTCCTGGAACTGACAGCAGACACAAAAGGCTCTCTTCTCTAAACCACTGGACCTTAAGAATATTGAAAGGATGTTACAACAAGCCTCATAATACACCATTGTCAGGCTCTCTCTGAAGAGGCCTGCAGTGGTATCATACCTCTAAGCTTTCCAGAGGGGGTGTGATGACCCCACATGGAAGAAAATACAAGAGTAATGGTTTGGGTGGCTATGAGGAATTTTATGGTACGACTTCCCCTGGCTGTAACTTGAAACCAGCTGGAGGCACTTAGTGCTAACTGAACTCTATATAAAGAGGCAGGCAAATATCTGAGCATGTATCCTGCAGGTTTTTTAGGAAGAGATCTTGGCTTGTGCATGTCTGGCTGCCTCTTTCTCACAGACAGGGGAGTGGTGAAAGAAGGTTTGTTTCATTTTCTCCTACATTCCCCTTTCTTCTTCCTACTCATTTTCCTGTTCCTTTGCAGTGCAGCAGTTTTTCATGTTGCTGTGAAAGTGTCCGTGCTTGTGAGTAGAGGGAGCACATTTGAATGGAAGAGGAGGCGGGTTTGTGAACTCTTGAGCTCCAGCATTCCCAAGGGAGGGGCAGGATTTGCATTCCTACTCCCTCAGCCCTGCTCGGGGATGTGCCTGAGGTGTGTCTGTGGGCTGGCAGTCGGTGTGCAGGAGGGAATCCCCTCACGGTGAGGGGAGGGTGAGGAGGCAGGAGCGGCGCTGTGTGGGCCTGACCTCCTGCCAGGCCCTCTTCAAAGCGCTTCCCGCCATTTTACCTCAGCCCCGGCCTGCGGGACCAAGGCTTTATTGCAGCCAGTGGGGAATTTCGCTCAAGTTACACACTAAAGTCAGCCTGAACATGGGCACTGGGGTACTTATTGATCAATTAATCACATCTGGTATAGAGCAAAATTCAATTTCATGTGGGTTTTCTTAAAATGCTTCCAAACTCAGTCAGCAGAAGCACTGCTCCTTCAGTTTACCTGAAACTGTCAGGTAATAAAGTTCACCTCAGACAACTAATAAAGTATTGCGGTCCCATTCAATCTGTTTAGTTCTTACCTGATACAGAGCTCAGCTCCTTTTCCAAGGTATTTCCAAGCTAAACCTGTGGGTGTTGAGGTGGTCCTGGTTAGCCTGAGCAGAAGTGGGGGCTCATTTCCTGACTGGATCAGAGTGACAGCCAGAAAATGAGGTTATGAAAGGTTAGGACTTTCAGGCATCTCACCAGCAAGGACAGTCAGAGATGGTCAGATAGTTCTCTAGGTAAAATAGTGTGGACCTTATTCCATTCTCCACGTGTGCTATTGGTTGTAAACTTAGTGTAGGATTCTCTAACTGCAAATGCTTTACCACTTTTTACTCTTTGCTTTGTCTCAGAGGGTGAGAGTAAACATAAATGTGTAAATAAGTTTTAGTACTTGTTACATTGATTTTGTATTATCTTGTACTTCGCTTGACAACTGACATAACCTTTGAGTTCATGAGGATTGTGCAGGATCCTGTTTGCCTGTATTATAGGTATATACACCTATAATACAGTATATTATATTATATTAGTAATGTATGGCTATTGATATTGGAGTAGAGAACTGTAATAACAAGCCTAGTTCTCACCAAATTGGGAAGGAGAAAAATGCATGATGTTTCATGTCTGTTCATGCCTGTTATGATTTCTGTGGTGAGCTTTCCAGTGCTAGTCTTTTTCTAGCTGGTTTTCTTACAAGTGCAAGGTTTTGAGACAGACTGTGTCAAGGGCAGGAATAAGAGAACTTTGTCAAACTTTGTTAGTTTTTTATCTGTGTAGCATAGAATTTTTTTCCCCAAGGACCAAACAAAAATATTTTTTAAAGCTGTATGAGTAACAAGATAATGAACTAAATTGAACATCAAAACAAAGGATTTATTGTCTTGAAAGCAAACTTGCTGTAATTGCATTTCTTGTGAGTTTTTTTTTTTCTTTTGTCCAAGCTTATATTTCACTTACAAGACAGGAAATACAGCCTTGCTGATTGCATTTTTGGAACTATAAATAACTTACTGTCTTCAAAGATATGTTAATTTAAAAAATGCTTCTAAAATGAAACTTTGATAAATTTAAAATTAAATTGGGTAGGTAAAATAAATACTTACTGTACTGTGTGTACAGATGTTAAAGGTGTTTTCAGGGGAAGAGTGTTATAAGAGAAGTTCTGGCACCTGTAACTGGTCTAAATTGTTTCATTTCTTTTTCTTTGCTAGTTGTATCCCTGTCCCATTCTCACCCCTGTCACGAGGGGTAATGAATATGTTTGCTTTCTATCACCTTGCTCCTTTGTTGGGGTCATTGCTTATCCTCAGGAAGTGGTGTGATATGTGGGAACTCTAAGTCGGCCTAAAAAATGAATGACATTAGAACTGCCTCAGTGTTCCAGTTAGCCCAGTATTGTGTCTGACAAGTTAACACGAGAACCTCCAACAGCTGTTTCTTGAGATCCATTTCTCTCCACACATCTCCAGTTTCCACAGCTCTTGTGTTAAGGACATTAGAGGATATGTACCTGTTTAGTCCTTTAAGTGTCTATTTACAGACCTGTTGACCGGAGTTTGTTTAATCCCTTTTTGAACCCATGAATATCCTTTGCCATCAGAGTCTTGCGTGACAGTAAGTTCCAGAAGCTTGTAACCTGCTGGGTAAACAGGTCCTTTCTATTTAAATGAGTTGGTTGCTGTGAGTACTGCCTTGTTCTAGTTTTGTGGGGTTGGACAAACAACAGTTCTGCATTCAGTGGCTCATGGGTTTTTTGTTATATGTGGTCATATCCAGTATATATGCCTTCTCTCCAAACTGAGGACTCTCAGCCTTTTTAGTATCTCCATTTCTGACTGGTTGTCTTTTTTGACACCCTGGTAATGTCCTTGGTATGTGGAGAGCAGTTCATGGTACTTAAGTTGTGGGAATGCTCAAACTGTGAGAAGTGGCAGAAATGTCCCATCTTCCTCGTTTGCTGAGGATTCCAATGATGTGGCTGGCTTTTTTTGACTGCTGTTGAACACTGAACCAAGGTCTTCAAAGAACTGTCAAGGATGGCTCCAGCTTCCAAGTAGGAATAGTTAGAATTGATACTTCCCTGAGGAATTCCTCCACTAAAGCCAACCTGCCAACATTTTCCCCAATCATTTAATTTTGTTATTGATGAACATGCTGAGTAACACCAGTCCCAGCACTGATCCCAGGAACTGCACTGTTGATTCTTCTCCATCTTAAAAAGCCTGTGAAGCACTATTCTTTCTAATGTTCACTCTCCTACTTAAATGAATTCAGACTTGCCAGATTGTTGTTTCCAGGTTCCCTACGCAGCCCTTCCTGCAGCTGGAAGTTATGCAGGCAGGATCTGTGAGTCCTCAAGTACAGAGACACTCTATAGCTCTGGCTTACACACCTTGGCTAGTGGTCCTTAAATTCATATTTGAGTTTCTTCAGAACTTGCGTGAAAATTGTTTTGTCTCAGTAGTTTATTAACACCTAGCTTCCTTGTTTGGTCTGCTATTTCCTGATTTTACTTCAGATTGGTCTGGTTCCTCTACCAGATTTGCAACAGAGAGTGCATTGGGTGTGGAAATCTCCCCAGAGATTTCAATAGTAAAGGCTGATGTAAAGAATTCCCTGAACTTCTCTGCTACGACAGTATCATCGCCATCTGCGCTTTGTACACCTTTGTCATCCAGCATCTGGACTGCTTTTCCTAGCTGGCTTCCTGTCCTTGATATATTTCAAGGGCTGTTTACTAGCACGGCAATCTTTGTTTGCAAGCAATTTTTGGATTGTCTTTTAGCTCTTTTAATTTCCTGCTTACATTTTACTTGCCATTTTTTATGGGCTTCCCTGACTTTACTTAAGCAATCCATTTTCTAAGAGCTGACCTATGCCCTGCAATACTCTCCTGACTCTCCCTGAGGCTTCCTGCTTTTTGAACTGCTCCTTTTGAGTGTCCTCTTTCTGGTTTTTTTCACATCCTTACATGATTCCCTTTCTTAAAATAAAATGACTGTACATAGGTTTTGTTTGGTGACCCTTACATCAGAGCTCTTTCTTTGTGTTAGTCAACAAGTAGCCTTTATAGCTTTCTCTGGTGTGGATTGTCCCTGTAATTTGAAGTTTCTTTTCCACTGGAGAACTGTATATGGATCTAGAAAAATTATATCATCAGTTTCTTTTGAACAGGGGCTAATACTGAGTATTTCTAAACATCCTCATGTGTTCTTGGTGTACAGCAACTATTAGTATTGTAATGGTCTGTGGAAGCCATCTATCAAAACTGAGGGGCACAAGCTTTGTATGAAACTGTTCTGGTGCTAATGGAGCTGGATATGTTATTACCTTTTGCGTGCACACAGTATGTGCAGTGGTGATGAAAACTTTGCACTCCTGAAATCCTGGACTAGATTATGTATAAATAATGTGTACGCACTCGAAACATCCACCAAGTAGATAGCCTTGCTTTTCCAGTTTTGCAGACACGAAAAAAAAACCTGAAGGAAAATACTCTGTGGTTATATGAGAGGTCTCTGTGGACATGTTTACAAGAGCTCAAGTGTGTTTATATTCATTCCTGTGCAATTACTGGAGGATTGTCCTTATTCCATAAAGCATGTGAATGCATTTGAAGGAGCAGTACAGGTGTTTACTCTCTGCAGTAACTCTCTACTCTCTTACATCTTGTACAGATGCAATCCAGCACTGAAACAAGATATGCAAACAAGTTGTTGTTGATTAATAGTGCTTAGCTAGTTGAAGCTAATATTAATCAATAACACCTAGGTAGGTGGATAAATGTAGTAAATGTAGTACTGTCTTCTCTTTGCCCTGAGCGCAGGATTAAAGTGTTTGTGGGTTTGTTTGAGATTTTTTTTTTTCCTACCTCTGAGGCACATCCGGTCTCCTGCTATAGCAGAATTCCTTGCATTCTGTGAATGGAAACACCTAAATTTGCAAAGTTCATCTGTTTGAGCCTTTACTTAACCTGTGAGTGCTGGACCAATCTTGCTTCAAATCTAGCTGTGTGTCTGTGCTTTGTTGTTGAAAGTCTTGGATTCAAGCCTACATTTCTTCCTGGACCAGAAAGCTCTTGGAAATGTATATGCTGTCTCTGGGTGATGACTTCAGTGATGAGTTGCAGGAGTTCCCATCCTAAGATGAGCTAAATAATGAAGCAGAGTTCTATATTTCGAAAGTTACTGCAAAAGAAATGAAAGTGAAATCATCCAGAGCAATTTCTTCATCAAAGCTGACTGAAATAACATCTGTGGTGAAAACCTGTGCCTCATCACTTCACTGTGACACATGCAAGGGAAATGATGTTAAGTGAAACAGTTGCTTGTCACGGAGAGGAGCTGATCTTCATGATACAGAAGACTTCTTACAGTTCTGTTTCTGACTAATCCATTCTCTTGAGTGATTTCTTACCAAATGAAATTTCTGTGGCTATCAGGATCTTTTATGGTCCTTGACATCTGTGGCAGGGTTTAGCTGTGTATTGTTCTCACTGCCAGGCTTCAGAAGGATTTTCCTGGTTATCTGGACACCATCTTCTACTTTGAAGTTGGACTGGGAGGTTGATGTAGCTATTGCAGTCAGACTTCACTTGTCTGATATTTAGGTATCAATAATTTCAACAGGATAATAATTCATTGTTTTCAGTTAATTTTTTAACTGTACAATACATTCTCTAATTTGAATTATTTGCACGATCTCTACTAGAATGTTTCACAAGTGGTATGGTCAAATACATAGCTCTTACTGCTCTCATCACTAGGTTTCAAAACACTTTACAAAGAAGTATCAGAGGGAAAGGAGTTTGAAAGGACTTCTCTAAGGCCTGAAAAAAGGTAAGCAAGGTCAATCTTCTGTTTTCATGTCTGAATGCAAAGTTGTGTGATTCTAACTGAAATCAGTTTAGGAGGTCACTGAATAAAACCTGTGAGTGAATATACTTGCATTACCTTTAATGCAGGCTTAGCCTAGATTTAGCTTAATGTACTGGGAGAAAAAAAACAACAAAAAAGTTGCTTAGAAATGCAATTATACCCATGAGAGGTGTTATCAAACATTTAAGCTCTTAGCTTTTAACTACATGCTTCATATGCAGAACTTCTGGAGCTCACTGGAGAATTTTTGGGGGTGAATTTTTTAGCCTAATTCACTGTCAGAGTCTATTTTTTTTCCCCCTCGCACTTGAAATTTAATATTAGTTCTATTGGTTCGGCTGTATTAATTAGCTCAAAAATATGTACTTAGTTAAGTGGCAAGCCAAAATAATAATTTCTTCCAAGTTGAGAGATTCAACTTCTGAAACTGTTTTTACATTAACTCTGACGTCTTATTATCCATAGCTGTTCCACTCTGTCTGCTGATCAAGAAGACTTTTAGGTGCTTATAAAGTAGACATAAGACTAGATACTTTTGGGAGTTTGTATCCTGAAAAAATAAAGAAATAAGGATAAAAATAATCCTGTAAACTTATATGGATACCTTGTACCTTGCCCATTCCAGATGACAGTTATTTACTCTCTTTCATCTTCAAATGAGACAGTTTGAATGTGCTTTATAGGAAAACTGCCCTGCAAAGTTTCTAGGTTTGTAGGAGAAAGAGAAAAACTTCTGGAAACAAAATAAAACAAAAAAAAAGCTTACTAGAAAAATGAAAATTTTGAACTGTCTCACAAATATTGAATCTCAGCTTGTGAAAACAAAACCTGAGTTTAGGTTCAGTATCAGAATTTGATGCTGTTATTTTGAACAGCTCTGGTTAAGTTAAACTCAGAACAAGGACTGCCTGCTCCCTTTTGTGTGCTGGAGTTACGTAGTACAGCAATTAACTGGGAGTTATGTTATGCTAGCTTGCTGTGCAAACACTGAGGAAAACCTTGTCACTGCCCCTAAAGAGTTTAGTCCAAGATGATGAACATCTGCTAACTTCTAGTGCAGTGATATCTATATATATATAGATATATATGTATATAATTTTTTTTTAAAGGGGAGCTGTAGTGAACTGATAAAACTGAATATTTGTGATTTGTTTGTTTCTTCAACCTCAGGGGATTTGCTGCGCTTCTGCTTTTACTCTGCTACTTACCAAAAGTGTATGCCATTTCATTCACCTTGTAACATATTCAGTAACCGGTGTTGTTAAAACTGATCTCTCAGAAAGCCACATGGAGATTTTTTTCATTTGAGAAAGAAAGATAGGACACCAAAATCTCATGTAACACCTTTTTTTTTTGTATTACTATTTTTTCCTACTGATTTGTTACCTTTCTGCATGCTTTAGAAGAAAGGCATTCTCAAATTTAGATTTCTGCAGCTTCAGTTTCCAGTCCCTGGGTTTTGGTATGTCTCTGAGATAACTTTAGCATCTGGTACTGCTGGGTTTCCTCTGAACGTACTGCTCTGTGTGATAAGAAGCTTGTAACCCTCTTAAACTGAACTTTGTATGGGTTTTGGCTACAATATGCATATATGTACATATTTATATTTTTAAATTTATTTTTCTCAGTCTCCAAATCATTGTCATGCCCCATTTAATTCTCTCCAGACTTTTTCAATGCCCTTTTAAGGACAGGAGTGAGGTGGAAGTCATTTTCCATTATGTGTTTGTGCGTCAAACTGAGAGGCCTAGCTCGCGCTTCGAAGTTCTCCAGAGTGGTAAATTTAAACCAAACACTGGGGAACAAAATGCTAATGCTGTATGCTTTTTAGAGAAAAAAGGAGGGGAAGATCTAACTAGGCCCTGGGGATCGATCTTCACTGTGCCTTATTACCACAGTTTTATCCTTTCCAGTTCTTAAAGATGCTGTCAGTATTGAACTCTAATGACCTGATTAATGCATTGGAGGGATGCCCATAGATTGTGGTATTGATATTATTTCCAGATGTCGTCCTGGCAGGCAGATTGGCAACAAGATGTCATCTTTGTGGTGATGAGGAGGAAGAGTGTGGGTTTCTTGCTTTTTATTTTTATGGAGCTTGTCTCAGCAAATAAATAGCAGTCACTGGGTCAGTCGGTCTGAAAAACAGTAGCGTTGTGGTAAGCTGAATTCTGTAGATTTATTGGAGTCTATAGAGTAATACAGGAAAAGGATATGATATCTATATTGCTTGCAGAGACTTAAGAGCCCTGTAATACCTGCTTCTCCTTCAGTCAGCAGGGAGCTGTCTTTTGAAGCTGCATGCATCCTGTGCATGTGAAATCTCTGGGATAATCCCAGACATGTTTCTTGGGGCAAATACTGGATTTCACAGGATTTAATTCAGAGAATTTAGTTCAATCAATGAAGAAGGCAGCAGCTGTTAAAAATTCTTGAAACACAACTGCTTAGAATTTTCTTCTTGTATTTTGTGCTTCAACCAGGCAGCACTGATCAGGCTCAATATAGATGAGAAAGGGTTAAATTGAATTACTGACAATATCCAGTGGGTCAGACTAAATGAATGAGCTGTCCCTTTGTGACAGTGGTGTAGCGTCCTACCCACTTTTCTGACCCACAAAGAAATTGCTTCTTTTTAGTGGCAGTGTTTTGTTTGCACGATGGCCACATGTACAGCTGGTTCCAGTTAACCCATGAGACTGAAATGGTTTGTGAAGTGGCTTCTTATTTATACTGTTAAAGCAAAGATTAACCTCTAATCTCCTTTTTCTTACAATGGGATTTCTTCCATATATCAATATATAAAGTGCAGACTTGTTGGGTAGAAGAATCAGCTGGGAGACTTGGAGTGTCATAGTGGTTCTTCCTTTGGATCTGAGTCCCCTCAGTCCTAGAAAAATGTTTCAGTTCCCTGAAGGGAAAAGAGCCGGATTCAATAAACTGAAAGTTTGCTTACTTTTTTGGTGGGATTTGCAAGCTGTGATGTTTCACCATCTCTAACTCATTTTAAAACCAGTTCAGCTGTACGGAAGAGCTGTTGCCTGTGCAAACAGTATTGTTCATTTGTTTTGTGCATGATAGCCTACACGGAAAATTCCCTGAATTTTTTTCTTCTACCCTCATTGCATTACTGTTTCACACCATGTCCGCATAAATGCCTGATTCTACCTATGGAAACGCCAGGGCACAGTTTTCTTCTGTCTTACCTGTTGATCTCTTTTAATGTCGGAAGAGGTGGAACGAGGAGAGGTTTTGATGACTTCAAGACCCCACATGCCCCTAGTGGTTTGTGCAGAAAGTGCATTATTGGTGGTGGATGGTGTAGCTCTGGACTGTTATTGCACATACTTTGACATTCAGCCTAGGGAGAACATTGTGCTGTTGAACTTCTAGAGTTAGAAGAGAGGAAGATAATAAGCTGCTAGAGGAATAAAAGTCTTGGCCAGAGTTTCAGGTCATAATAACAGTTTTTGTTGTGAGGAAGCTCTGAAATTGCAGTGATTCTGAGCCAGGCCATGCTATAAATCTGAGATGTTGGAGTCAACTTGCTCATAATGTTCTCTGAGATTTTTTTAGAGACAATGTGGTTCCTATTGCAATATGCCTCCTCATTCTAAAAGACTGGCAGCTGATTCTACTACTGCTGACATCAACAATGCTGCAAACCCTTAATCAGCAAGTTACTTTTCTCCTAGACCATGAAGTAGTGGCTTCTTTTTAGACATGAGCTTAAACCTGTTTGTTTCACCATAATCCTCATCACAGCTTGCAGAGGAACTTCTCTGCAATACCTCTAGGCTTGTAGGGTGGAGGGAGAGGCTCATGGTTTTGTCAAAGTTCCATTTGTCCACTTAAATTCAGTTTGTGGCCTGTCCTTCATCAGCTTCACTCCTAAGTTCTACTTTTCTTCTTTTTACAGCCAGGTCAGCAAAAATGCCATAGGAGTTTGAAATGATGGATACAAGACACAACGTGAGAAAGCCAACTCCTTCTGCCATAGTTCTAAACCAGCTAAATCCCTAATGCATGATTTGTGTCTTGTGTATATCTGGCCAAATGTTTCTCTGCCATAATTAATGGCAACTGTCTGGTGATCAGTTTCTAGTGGGAGGATCACTAAAGCCTTCTGTGGGAAAGCTTTTGAGGAAAACCAGTGTTCCAAATTCATTTCACCAATTCAGTTGTCTTTTGAAGACCCACAGCAGCCTGAAAAATACAGAAGCAATTCAAGTCTTGCTCTAGTTTGGATTAAAAAATGGAATTAATATGGACAGAAAATACATATCAATGTCACTGGCTAGTTTCTTCCATAGGAGAAGAAAGTGGGTTCATTGCTATCGATGTTTGAGTGAGGCAGGGAATGTCTTGGCTTGGTCCATCTAAACCAAGGAAATCTGAAATAGACATTTATGTTCCCAGTGTAATTCCTAAAGTTGTGGGCAGGGAGGGAGAAAAGGAAGTGTGTTCAGTGGTATGAGGCTAAAGGCAAATTGCCCAGATCTGCCTTCAAAATGTAAGCACAACTTTCAGTAATTTCAGAAAGAGCTGCACAACATAATGAGAGGATAATGTGGTACATGGAAGTATCCAGCTCCAGCACTGTCCTTGAAGTGAATGAGACCCAATGATCCAGGTGGGCCTGTCCAGCCTTATTTACAATGGCTGGGCCTTATAATCTCTTTCATAGTCTGATAATTAGGTGAAATTAGGCTTCTTTATTTAGTGGAATGCTGCTCTCTGCCATATTGGAAGCATTCTTCTGGTTTCTTACCTGAGTATGTTCACTGTTCATTTTGCACCTATGACTGTTGTATCTCTGGTTATCCCATCCTCTCAGTACCCTGAATTGTTTTATTTAAGTACTTTTCTGTTTAGTTTTGGTGATTTGATGTCAGTTAGCAGTGGCTATCAAGAGTGGGGCTCAAACTCAAAAGAGGGATGTTTATAATGAGAAACAAAATTAACCTGGAGGTTACGTACACGTGGAAGTTAACCCGATTACATTGCAAAGCTGCAACTTTTGGTGGGGAACTGTTGCTCTCCAGAAGCACCACTGACCTCTCACTGTCCTCCTTTGCTGTCTGGGCAAGAGGAGGTTGGAGCACTGATGGTCTTATGCCCATGGTCCCTGGAAATGCCTTGATTTTACCCAGTGAAAAATGAGCTGTGCCAAAAGTGCACAATTCTTCCTAGTTCCTCACTTTATATCTCAACTTTTAAATTCCTGAAAATCAGCAGTGTGTTTAGTCCTCTCCTTGGCTGTACCTCACATTTGTTCCTCAGTAAACCAAAATTAGCTTAATTCATTCAAACTTAAAATTCATTACTGCGATGTGTCATGTTCTACACCTCCCAAAAGCTGTTAGGCGGTATATTATGAAGAGAGTAAAGAAAATAAATACAACTCTGCAGTATCAACACATGAAAGCAGCTATGGTTTGCTATGAGGTTCCTAAAAGTTCTTATTTCCATTTGAAATAGTAACTGGGCCCCAGTGAGTATTGCCTGTACATTGTGCTGTCCTGCTTCCATCAGAGAGCTTGCTCAATGAAAACCTAGAAATAATTCAGTTGAATTTATGAAGGGGAATGATTGAGGTGTGTCCTTTCTTCCAGTGTCACCTTTTAGTAAAGCATCATCACACATACAGGTGCTTTGTCCCAGTGGAAGCCATAAGGAGCCTTTAAAGCTCATTTCTGTAGTTAATGGCAATTGCCTCTATATTTATACTAGTCCACTTGGGAACTGTGAGAGCCACAGCATGTCTTAGGCTACTGTTTTACTGTATCTTCTGCTTCCTCAGCCATCCCAGAATACCTAAAGAATAAAATAAAATTTTTTTATGACTCCCATTCATCTCTGCACCAAAGTTTCATGCAAACTGATAAGACTCCATCTCTCCCCACACTAGAAAGAACCAGAAAATCCCTTTAAAAATGTCTCTTGGAGCCTTACTTTAAATTACAGTTATGGGCCATATTAAAAACTCAAAGAGTAAGTAATGCTTGTCTCCTGTCTACTTAGGTGGAGGACTATAGCAAGAATTTCGGTTACTACTGCAGGGGCACTTGCAGGATTAACATTTGCTTAGTTTTCAGAAGAATTGCTCTGGTTCTTGCCTATGCACCAGATTTGGATGCAGTGAGGTCAAACCCAGATTTGCCCTCTTTCATTTGCATAATGTAACATTGAAGCTTCCCAGCTCCCCTCCTGTTCCCTGTTCCCCAAAAGTATTCTAATATTTGGAATTTGTAAACACAGGATTTTGGATTCCATATGCATCTGGAATTGATAAACTGTTGGTATTACAGAGATGTAACCCTTTATACCTCTAACCTAGGAATGCTCTAGAGAGAACTTACAGACACATCTGATGTAGATGCAGGCGGATTCTAAACAGCTAAAACCAAAATGAAAAAGTTTCTGTTGAATGAGTGGAATTTTCATTGAAAACTCTGTACCCTTGGGGGGCAGAAGGGGCGGAATAAAAACTATAGAATCCGTTTGGCAATAAATGCAGCCATAATATTTTTGAACTAGGAACTGAAGAGGTGTGAGTCAAATAAAGCCTGTCAGATGGCATTAGTGGGAGAGAGAACCTTTTGGAAGAGACACGATAGTGAAGGCAAAAAAAACCCCACCAAGCAAAAACCTCACCCCTAACAGAATCTTGGATTAGTTGAGGTTCAGTGAATGGCTTTGTTGAAAATACAAGAAAAGAATTTAAATAGAGAAGGCCTGATAAGGTGCAGGGCATCAGAGATCTGTTTCCATAGTGACGATGTTCAAACAGAGGCCTAGAGGGACATGAATACCATTGCAGATGAACTCTATAGAAGGCATCCGTCTTCCAATGGGCATACTGCTGTTGGTTGTCTGAGGTTTTTCCCTCTTAGTTGGATTTGGGGGAAAGGTGGTGAGGGGAAAACAAGGCTGAGGCAAACTATTGACTTGACAGGCCACTGCTTCCTTCCATCTCCTGATTTCTGCATTTCGCGTGCCCTCTCCACAGATTTTTACTTTTGTAAGTTTGCTGTCACAGTTGTTAAAAATTGCATTCAAGTGTTTAGAGAAAAGGAATAGACACCTCCACCCGCCACTTGTCTACTGAAGCGAACACAGCTTTACACCAGTGTGGGATTCAAGTCTGCATGTTCCTTTATGTCTTTTTTTATTCTCCTTTGATAAACCACTAGTTTAAGTGAGCTCCTTGTGAGGGTAACATGGTACATTTCATGGTTTGTGGTGCCCACTGTCCTGATCATCCTGTACCCACTGGGAAATTCACCAAGCATCACCTGCTTTTCATAATTGATTTTTTTCCCTTTGACAAGCAGGGTCAAGCTCTGGTTAGAAAAGAGCTGCTTCATGTTACAAATCTAGTGGTGTTGGAGTTCTTCCTTCCATTTTTCTTCTCAAAATTGCCATTCTGCAGATTTTTCTTAGTTAAGCATACTCTGAAAATAAGCACAAACCCCTTAAGCCGTAGCTGTATAGCACATATTTTAAGATTAAAAGCATACCAGTGATGTCTCTGTCTAAACTATGATACATTTTCTTGAAAAACCTCGCCATCTTTGACTAAAACTGCAGCAGCTCTTTGAGTTGAACCTTTTTTAGTATGGGCTGAATAAACAACCTAGTAAGAGAAATTTATGTAGAAAAATGGTAGAAAAACTTCTTGTGGGTCTTCAGCAGCTTGACTTCATTGCATAGGAGACTGAGGCAGCATGGAAGTGCTGATTTTTATGAGAATGGCCAGGTTAAGAAAACTCTCACTCAGACATGAGCAGCCTCGTACTTTGGATGGATCAGCTCATGCTTATCATTACCATGACTATTCTTCTCACAGTGTTTGAGACCATATGGAGTCATTGGAGTTGCATCTAGTCTGGATCTGGTCATTAACCTGTTTTCATCCAAGAACACAAATAGATTGAACTGGGAATATTGTGCACTCTTGACCTTTAGAGTTAGAGAGAATTACCTAGGGAGGAGTTTTGGCTTTAGTGAGATAAATGTATTAAATTTTTCCCCAAAATCAGTTAGTAGACCCAAAATTTTACCTTTAGTTGAACCAAAATTTTGCCTTTAAAGTATCTTGAATGCATATTGCATAATACTGACTTTCTGTATGTTGATTCAATAGCTGCTTTATGAGCACATCCCAAAGGTACTCAGAAGCAGAGGGAAGAAAAGCAAATAACAGTGAAAGTGCAGTGTCTTGGCATAAACACACTAACTTGACACATACTATTCTAGTTAGACTGTGTGTTTGTTTTGGTTAAGGAAACAGGCTAGTACAAACGTCCTGTAATGGAATAGATTTGAGTATGTAACTTAGACTGTGATGATGACATTAAACTTGGAAAAGAATTCATTAAAAATTGATATTTTTGCAGGAACTAATTATATTTTTGTAATGAAATCCATTTTTACATATTCCATGGGGTGTTTTTTCTCTCAATCATAGCACTTCTGAGTGCCAACAGAGCAGATAATACTCATTAAACTCTTCCTTTTCCACTCCTATATTAAAGGGGAGAAAAAACCTTACATTGAAATTTCTTATTTTATTTCCTGTGAGGAATTGAGAGCTGGGAATCACAGCCACCAAGGCAAAAGTTATTTCTCTTCAAACAGCATGGAAGAAAAATATAACTTTTAACTAAACTCTACTTTTAATGAAAGATGATATTTTACTCTGTGCTATTGTATTTAATTTAAAATCCTGTAAATTAGCGGGAAACTGAAAATTTGACTCTTCAGTTTCACTATTTGCTTTCCAAAGGGATTTCATTGCTAAGTGTATCCTACTCTAGTGGTGGATTTACAAAGATTTCATACTTAGTCTTGCTGTGAGCTGTCAGTCAAATCACAGCCTACAATTACTTGAAGGGGAGCTACAAAGATGGAACGGCCAAGTTTTTCTGGTAGTGGCAGATTCGAAAATGAGGGGCAGTGTCCACAGGTTGCAGCTTGAGTGGCTCCTATTGAAGCTTATGAATGTAGTGCAGCTGTGAAATTGGTTGCCCAGAAATGTTGTGGCACTTCTGTTGATGTTAGTTCTACTTCATGCAAGATTTTGGGTTAGGGCTGTGTACAGTTCCTTTCCAGCTAATATTCGTGGGACTCCGCCATTATGTTACCTGTTTATTGGTTTTTCTTCTTTCATCCTCATCCCTGATTAAAGTAAAGATCTTTTACAGCATCTCACAAAACTGGTGATCTCTGTCTGTCTGGGGTCCTGGTTCACTGAGTCACAGAATGATTTGGGTTGGAAGGGCCCCTAAAAATAATCTCATTCCAACCCCCTGCCACAGCCAGGGACACCTTCTATAGGACCAGGTTGCTCAAAACTCCAGTTATCAGTTTATAAATGTTTAAGCTCATTTAGTGGAAAGTTTCTGAAGCTGTCTCTACCATCCCGATTCTGCACTTTTCTGGATCTCAGCAAGCAATGGTACATTTTGATAATATTTTCGTATGTGTGGGTTTTTTTCTGATGTGACAAACAATCTTTCTGTTCATGGAAATGATATTGTCCTACCTCTGTTATGCTCCTCAACAAAGAATTTCAGGAATATTGTGACTTTAACCTAGAATGTATTACTAAGACACCATGTAGAGAGGGACCTTCAAAAAGCTGCATCTTGGAACAGAGGAAGATATTCAAACTCCAGATTCTGGTCCTTTTGAATGTAATGTGATTTTATTTTCAGTCCTGATCCAGATCCCTGTGTGCTTGGGTGAATGCTAGAGTTATTAAAAAGGGAAGGGTAAGAATATGAGAACAGGGGGTAGGGGGACAAGAAGGAGGAGGTGGATGTTGTCACTGGTAATTGCTGATACTTAGGGTGTGGATCCAAGGTCCCTCAGGACTGAAGATCAGAAACGTGTTCATGTTGCTTTCTAAGCACAAACAACAGACACAGCTCCTGTGCTAAGGGGTTTGCACTTAGAAACACAAAGGTCCCATCCTTTTACAAGTAGAAATGAGGAACTCTGTCCTGGAAAGATGACATACCTTGACAAAGGTCGCTGTAGTTACCCCTTCTCACAGAAACTGATAGTGGCACAACTCCTGTATTCTGAGTCCAGGGCATTACTGCCAAGTCATGCTTTTCTTTCTCTAATGATTTCCAACAGTCTGATCAACAAAACAGAGAGCTGGTTACCAGGGAGCCGGCAGAGCCCTTGCCTGTGCGATGGAGGGAGTGTGTGCGTGGATTCGCCGTGTAGGATAAAACCACAACACTGCCTTCCAAGAGCCTCTAGAAGTAATTTTCTCTCACTTGCTATCCAGGCAAGCAGCATTCCACCTGTGATTTGGTACCTTACAAGTGTCCTGAGCTAGCTGCTGTTTTGGAACCTGCTGTTGCATGTGCAGAAGCCGGAAGCTCTCAGTGGGTGAGCAAAAATCAATCTTTTCCAAGCACCCTTTGAAGTATATTTGTTTTCTAAGAGTGAATTAAAAGTGATCAACTTCCCTGAGTTAGCACTGAAGAACTAGCGAATTAGACACTTTCTTCTACTTCCAAAGGCATCTATATTAATTTTGTTGTTCTGGTTATTCAAAATGAAAAAATTATTGAAAGTCCTATTGCAAGCAAGTAAAAACATTAAAGGCAGTGAATAATTTTGCAAAGCAAGTGTCCCACTGTAAAACCTGACACCAGTGGGTTTTTTTCCTTTCTTGTGGGAGTTATATTTATGTTCTCCTCTCCTGTCTGTAGTCTCCCCTTTAAGTAATATGGAAAATGTTGGTGCCAAAAAAAAAGCTAGATGAAATATTGATAAATGTGGGAATTGCTTAGAACAGAGGCAAATTAGAATACAGCTGGTTTTCATCTTTTCAGTTAACTTGGGGGGTGTATATGTGAAACATTGAGGCTACTGGTTTATATCCATATATCATGCTCTTGGAGAAGGGGGAAAAACAAGAGTGCTAAGAGTGAGAATCGAGCACACAGCTTTTCTTCAGGCTTCTCTTCATTACAGATCAACTTTTAAGAAATAGAGGGGATTTTTTTGGCAGCTTTTTGTCCCTCTATATGTCAAATACCTCTAAATGCTAGGGATGATATGAGACTAGTTCATGGAATGTTTTATTCCCAAGACAGCTTTCTACTTGGAAAACTTTATGGAAGTGGAATGAATGTTCTACATGTACAGCATTGCTGAGATGATGTGGTGCTGAGAATTGTGTCTGGGTTAATTCTAGACTGATTATCAGAAAGTATTGTAGTGATAAATACAACTGAGGATTTGAGAATCTGCATACAATGTGTTAATGAAGAATGTAATTTAAATTCTTGTGTAGAGCAAGGGGGTTGGGCATTACTGTGGATAGTTCTTTCAAATTGTTAGTTCCAGGGGTGGACAAATAACAAAGTTAGGGATAAACCGGAAACAGGTATCCTGGTATTTTCATAACTTGTATCTGCAGCTCTGACTATAATTCAGAAAGGCTTGATAGAACTGAAGATTCAGAGGTATGCAGAAACCCCTTTGGTATGGAGTGACATCCATAGGACCAGAGGGTAAACTAGGACTCTCCAGTTTGAGAAACAATCTTGGTTGGAGGCCTAGGATGTCATAAAACTAGAAATTATGTGGAGATGGTAAACAAGGAGTAATCAGACAGAGCTTCATTTGAACAAAGGGAGAAGTCAGTAAAATTCAGGCAACAAGCTTAAAATAAATCATCTTTTCTTTTTTTTTTTCTAATACGAGGCATGTGCAATCAATTGTGGAACTCACTACCATAAAATATCAAGAAGGCCAAACTGGGTTCAGGAAGAGGTTAAATTAGTAGAGGTGAAACTCAGGGACTATGAAACATGATGGTCTGACTTCTTAAGTCCATAAACTGCTGACTGCCAGAAGCCAGGAGGGTGTATTTGGGAAAGAATTGCTGTAAGCTTACTCTGGCTTTGTGTTCTTTCCCAAGGCAAGTGCTACTGATGGTCACTAGAGATATGATATGCATAAGAATGAGACATTGGGGCATTTTTGTGGCTTGCTTTCCAGCATCTCCGGCTGTCTGACTTCGTTTACAGACATGATAGTTTGGTAACGTTGCACTTAATGATCAAACTACATCCTATAATTTATTTTCTACTCCTCTCTTAATTCATCAAGGCTCTCAGTAGCCCTGTCTGCCAGAGCTTCATCCAGGAATTTCTCAGTTACCTATTCAGTGTGGCTCCACCAATTTCATCAGAACAATTGCTTTGTGGGATGCTGATCCCAAATCTGTTTTATCTCTTCTGTAGCATCTGTAGCATCTATACATTCACTTCAATTTCACTTGCTGTTACTTTAATCATCTTAGAAGCCTCTTGCATTTCTATTTATTGAAGTTATTTACTGTTGTTACCCAGGTATTTTGGCTGTTGCTTCCGTAATTGGGACCCATGCTTCTCTCCAGCTAACCTTTCTGATTGTCCACTTCGGGTTCTAAATATTCCTCCCCTGGAATAATGGGTGGGGGGAATTTCCTGCTTTTATCATGGAAGGGATGGAAGTGTGGTGCTCTGGTTCGTGTTTGTGAATTTGAAGGAAGTGATACTGTAAGCTGTTAGTTCTGTAAAGCTCCCTTGACAAGTGACAGACAGTTGTATTTCACGTGGGCAAAATGCCTTCGAGATGTGCCTGTTCTGGAGTTTGCTTATTCAAATCTGTAACTGCCGTGAGTCAATTCCAGATCAATGCCAGTGTCCCATTAGTGGCATGTGAGCCAGTGCAGTGAAGCTGCAGGGCTGTGCAGCTTTGTTAACCTCTGTAGTGCTGTGCTCAGCAGGTAATTTTTTTGCTGCTGTCCCAGAGACTGGGAGTGGGAACTTGGAAGTTTCCCACTGCAGTCAATAGGAAACTAGCAAGTACTTAGGGATGAGAATTGCTTTGCTTTCTGAGATCTGGCCCACTGCCTGTTTTTGTGGTTTGTGTCATAGTCCAGCTTTCACACTCCTCTGGGGGTGCAGAGGCGACAGCTTTCCTCCCTGGCCGTGAACATAAAAATACAGCTTGCATACCGTGTAAATGTATGCAACCCAAAGCAAGCCATCAGGGAGCAGAGGAAATGTTTGTGCCTTCCTAAGAAGGCTGTCCTGTTCTGATGAAAATGGAAGAACTGTAGATAAACACAGAGCTTTTAAACTAGTGAGACAGTGTTCCCCTTCAAAAGGACTGGGTAAAGTTTGGAGACTGGACAGATACCACAGTTATACTCTATCTTCTATGCCTAACTTTCTGTCTTTGGGAGTTGTAGAGAGAGCTTTGAAAGAGTGCAGCAACTGCTGCAGCCACCTGAGCTGGCAGGCAGCCCCAAACAAGAAGCCTTGAGGTGCTGAATTCCTCTCATTCATTCAATGGATGGCTAATTCCAGTGGCATTGATACAGCTTTAAAGGTGAACATTAACTGTTTCATTGTGTATCACAGCAGCTAGAAAAATAGGAGAGTGTGTAATGAAGGTGAGTAGTGTTGTGTTGGGCACTCTTGTTTAGCTCAGGGTGAGCTAAACATTGGCTTCTGAGTATCTGTGCAGCCCCAGTCTGCTCAATTAAACATTAGCTATTGATGAGCAGCAGCAAACAATGGAAAGTATGAAGTGAGTAAAAAAATAGGAGAAAGAGATCTTTGTCATTACATTTCATGTGTTTGTCTGTGGGAGGTCTCATGTTCACCAAATTCTTTTTCATCCTTAGCAAGCAAAAAGGTTTTGTCTACTCACTGGATTTGGGGTTGTTACTTGTCTGGCCTGAAGGAGGAACAGCATGCACTTCCTACCTGGTGAACAGAATTTTGAGATAGGGATGTGCCAGCGGTATTTTGTTACTAACAAAAGTAAAGAATAATTTCTGTACTTCATTTGGGGTAAAGCTTTAATTTGAGAGGGACAGTGCTGTTGCTGTGTAACCTGACTCAGGAGTAATTGGCTTTCTCATTAAAAATGGCTTTGTGCTCATATGAGTTAGAGAATATGGAGGACATTTACTATGGAGGACATTTACATTAAGTTCATTAAAATAAACCATCAATGAAGTTAATGAAATAATAAAATTAATTCAAAAATTATTAATTAGTTAATAATATGAAGTTTATTAAAATAAACTATTCTGAGAAGCTGAGATGCATCTAAAAAATCTCCTTTCTCTTTCTCTGTATCAAACATGGCTCAATTCCTCTAATACAGTTTGTTATTGATATTTTTTGAATTGCTGTTATGTAAAATGACTTCAGTGTCCTAATCTGAGGAAGAGACTGATAGTCTCAAAGTTCTTAAGTCTGGAATGAGGTCAAGTGATATGAAAGTAGAAGAGGAAAGTAGTAAAGCTTTGCAAGACATTCAGTGTAGTTACATTATCCATGAAGAAGAGCTCTTGGATTAACATTTAAGTCAGTTCTGCGGAAGGAAGGATAGATGGACATTGGAAACTGTCAACAATATGGAAATCTTAATTCAAATATTTATAATTAGTTATAGCAAAATCCTCTTAGGCTGTGTGCTCCCTCCCTCCTTTTAAAAAAGCTTCTTGAAAGCAGATTCTCCTTGTCCAAATCTATCTGGACATTAATGACGTGGTAGTTTTTTGCCAAGAGGCCTGAAAGCTCGAAGAGCAGATCTAGCCCAGAATACATCTGCTGGACAACATGATCTGTATTGTAGTCACTGGGCCTTTAACAGGCCTCCAGTTACCCCAGGAAGCATGAATCACTCCTGGGTTTGTTATCCTGGATACCCAGTGCCAAGCACTCACCTTCCGGACTGTTCTAGGGGTTTTTCCATCCCATTCTGAGGGGTCTGTTAACACAAATTCTACCTTTTGGTTAGAAACTCAAGCCCACAGTGAAACCAGGTAGTGCAGACTTCTTGTGCACATGTAAAACTATGTCAAGACCACTTTAAAATCTGCCTAGTTTCACACTCTGCCTTGAGTCATTCCTCTTCCCTGGGGTATCACGTGTACTTTCCAAATAAAGGGGCCAAATCCTGTGAAATTTGTTGGAAACATTTAAATTTTTGACCTGTTCTGTGTTCCACTTGTTCTTGTTTTTCTTAGACTTTCTACAATTGATAATTCCATTCAGTCTGTCCCGTGTTCTTCTAATCAATTCCTGCCTAGATCTTTTTCCATTTGGCTGTTCTTGCAGACCTCTGATCTTGTTGCCACATTTTCATGACTTGTGTTATAAATTTTTTAAAGGGTGGCCAGTATTTCCCAAACTTTCCATATTCCAGTGTCTGCAGCTGAGAGCTGCCCAACCCCATAAGCTGAGGCAGTGTCTGCTACTGCCCTAACTGATCCTGCTGACCTTGCACAGCTAAAACTGTGCATCCCACCTCAGAGATGGCTGCACTCCAGGGCTGGGTGTAACAAGTCACAAGTAAAACTACAATACCTGGAAAGCAGTTTGGGACAAGAAGGGCACATGAATGTGTCAGATATTGATGCCAGTGTTCCTGGAGGCCTCGCTGTCCCCCAGTAAAACAAGTCCAGATATTGGCTTTGTTCCTCTGTGGCTGAATTCAGCCAAAAGCATTCCTATCCAACTTCTTAAGTGGCTTGAAAATGCTGAAATGAATTGCTTTAAACACTAATAGGTAATTTCTATTACTGAGAAGGATGTATTCACTGCCAGCATGGTACTGGTGCTGAAAGTGGATTACATTAGCCTTTTGTTTGAAATCAATTGAGTTTACAACTCCACTTCAAAGCCTTTAGAGTTTTAAAATAGAGCCAGCAGAAACTGCTTAACAAGTCAATGCTGCCCTGTGATTTTCATTGTTCTAGCTTTAGTTGTGAGAGGGAAAGACTTCATTTTGCTGTACTTTCACTTCACCCAGGGAGTGTGGTGCGGAACAATAAGCAGCCCATTCAGCTTTGCCTCACCACTGTGTGCTAGGCTTTACCTAGGCACACATGCCTCCCTTCACATCGCACTGCAATTCCTCCTGCACAGTTGGAGTGTGTTCTCACTTTAAAGATTGGTTTGTTATTAGATTGCACTGCCCTTTTGTATTGTTGCACTTTTCAAAACTTCAGTTATGATGAATAATCCCTTAACAGGAATTTATGGAACAGGGGAGCCTTGTAGACTTCACACATTAACTTGTTATCTCTTTTGTATAAAGGGCAGCACATTCTTTCAGTGACCCAGGGAAAACAAGAGCAGTGGTTTAAAGCATGGATGATATCCTAGCATTTCAAATTCATAGATTTTTCAGACATTGTGTGTTTTCTCTGACAAACCAGGAAGCCTTAATTTAAACATCAGCTATTTCTGAGGTGGGGGAAGTGTTTTCCTTAAAGCAAGGGTTTCTCTTTAACCCTCACACAACGAAGAGGCTTCTGTCAATATAAATAGACAGAAGGGGAAGCAGAGAGGAAGAGGGTGAGTACCATTGTTTCACCAAATGTTTGTCTTTGCTTTCTCATTTGTGACTTAAGCAGTGAGGAAGCTGAAGCAAATGACAAGGTGCATTTTACCCCAGTGAAACGCTACATCAGTCTTGGCCTGCTTTTTGAGCCTTCCTTGGTCTGTGTTGTTCCAACTCAGGAGAAAAACTTCTGTATTTTGCAAGGCTCACTGATTTGGAAGAAGTTGAGATGAAACATGAAGTCTGTGGAAATAAAAATCATAGCTGGTTCCTCTTTAGCACTGAGTATAATTTGTAGTTTGAAGAGAAAGTGTAGGGACTGAGTTATGCAGCCTGTCAAAAATGTGACAAATAATGAAGAGCAGCATGCACTGAAATTGAACCTGAGGTATGTTAAGCATGAAGACTTTTCTGTGGCTCTACCACAGAAGGAACCCGAGACAGTTCTGGATTTCCCCCACCTCTTTTTCCCTGAGGATGGGAGAAAGGGGAGACAGACTCATTGTACTCTTACTACTAAAAGACCTTTTAAATGCATTGAGACACTTGCCATGCATGAAGTCATATAGAAGACTGAGGTACACAGGTGGCCTGTGTATGATTCCAGTAGAGTCTGAAGGCAGAGCCTTCCACAGAGAGCACCTGTGCCCTCCTGGATCCTGATTCCTTTGGGGTAAATTAAGGCTTGTTTTGCACTTTCTTTCTTTGATTAGAAATTACCTGCTTCACATTATCCTGAATGAAATACTTTAGCTATGACAAATGTACTGTTTTCTAAAACAGTTTTACCACAAAAGTTCTCACTCACTCCGCCCCATTAACATCCTGTCTTCTTCAGAGGAATACAAAGAGACCTTGGTTGTTCTGTTCTTACACGTGGTTTCTCTGACACCTAACACAGATATGTAACAGCTTTGCCTTGCTGCCAGGAAGATAGAAGCAAAGTTAGAGTGGTCTGGCAGCATGAAATGCTGAAGTTTTGAACAGCCCCATGGCCTTTGTAGCTCAGGGCTTCCTTGTTCATATAGCAAATACAAAAAATACTAGTGATGGAGCCAAACAGACCTCCATGTGTATGGAAGTGGTAGCTCATGGATAAAGCAGAGTCTCCCTTTGGAACTGTTGTTTCTATAAAGCTTGCATACAGATTTGTTTCATCGAAGTTTCACAGTAGCAGCGAAGACATGGAGGTTTAAATATCAAGTGAGCAAAGCTGGACTTAGAATTTATGCTCTGTTCTAGGGTGTGTAGAATTGATGATAAGACTGGAGATTGTGACCAAAGGATACTTATTTTTGCTTTTTCCTGAAGACTTGTGCAAGGGAGCACGGGGTGGGGGGTGGGTATGTAATAAATCCAGGCCTTGTGCTTAGATCTTGGGAAAACATGCTAATATCACAAAATGGCTTTGAATGAACAATAACTGATGTTTACAGATAGTTTCTTCTGTTGGAATACAATTTGCATCCTAACACAAGCTTTTCATTATAATCACTTGCTTCCCTGTGCTGGTACAGAAAACACATCAGTGCCTTATGCTGCCAAGCACTGTGGTTTTTCAGAAGGAAGAAAAAGGCTTAATGCTATTTGTTCAACCCAGCCAGAGATCTACTGTTTATAATCTGAAATATCATAAAATGTGTTTTCAATTACCTCGTGCATATTTTTAAAGAATTAAATTTCCATCAAAGGATTTTGTGAGCTGTTTGATCTCACTGTGCCTAAAGAGGCCAATCTGACTGGAGATAGTTTTGTCTGAGCACATACAGCACAATTGTAACAAATGTGCCCTTTGAGTGTCTGTGACTTTAAAGAAATATGTCAGTTTATTAGTGAGAGAAGAGGATGGTGGGGGTCTAATTTCTAGTGTTAGCTGTGAAATAAGTACTTAAAGACTGGGTGTGCAAAGGGAGTGTGGTTCTTTGTGTTATATGACTGACTTAAGCTTTTGTTTTCTTCTTTGGTATCTGGATATAGTATTCCATTTTCCAGACATCTTTCAGTGTGAGACACAGCCCTACCCTACTGTGAGAGCCTGGAAACAAAAAATGTAGCATTTTTGTTGCACTGAAAAAAGACTGCTTGTGATGCCATTGTGCTCAGCTCTGTATAAGCACACAGATCCTTTGCACTGAATAAAATACAGATAAAAAGAAGCAAAAGAGAAAAATTATATAGATTTATCTAGAAATAGTGTCAGCTATTCCATTTCCTACTAGTTGATTGTTCTGCCTGCTATACCAAGTTGTCTTTTCAGTGTCAGACTTTAAACAGTGTAATGATGAAATTCAGATTTCTGCTGCTCTTGGATGGAAACTGTGTTCCCTAAATTAGAAAAGCAAGGTAGAATATTGGGAACCCACAGCTTTGCTTTCTGTGCTGATACATTTTATCCAAAGAAACACTTGGAAGAATTAGCTTAGGTCTCAAGAGTGATAATTAGTCCAGTGGATTAGCATGCTCTTGTTGCTATTTTAACTTTGAACTGGCCTGGATATGTCTGTAGAATACTGTACTGCCCTGAGGAGGCTTATGTGAGATGTAAGAACACCTTTCCCGTTCTGGTAAAGTAGCTGGTATGCCTCTTTTATCAATGCAGCTATTTAGAAATAATTCACACACTGCAGTCAAGCATGGGTCATAGCTTTTGATCTCCTTTTCCACCATCCTTTATTTCTGGGGAATCCTGACATGAAAGCAGAGCTTTTCTTGCGCATCTTGCTTCTTCCTGTCACTGCTCACCTTAAATCCAGGTCTTGTTTGGGCTCCACTGAAGACTGAGTAGCTCTTGATATTGCTTTTCCTATGTACCTGTTTTTAGTCCTCTTGGAAAGCTGTATCTCTCTGCATTTAAGTAATTAATGAAAATACTTACTACACCAAGTTAAACTGGAATTAAGTAGAGAACACCTAATTATGTATGCATGGTGGCTTTTTATTCACCTTGCTGGCATTGTAATTGTTCCTTAGGAAATGCTTGTGATATCACAAATAGATGTCAGGTACAAAATAAGCAGTAGTAGGTAAAGTTTTGAAAAGACAAAGAGCCTTTCTGTGCAGGTGTCATCCATACTGAGGAGGAAAGAGAAAGCCAGGCACTCTGAACAGCAGCAGCACAGTTGTATCGAAACAGAAAGGGGCCTGTTTTTCCAAAGTTTCCAGCTAGTGATAGTAGAGGCAGTAATGAGATACAGGACTGCTTTCCATCTTACTCTGCCAATTCAGCTCCAACAGAGATGCCAAATAAGTTTCCATTTAGGAGTTTTTCAGTAGAAAACAGCTTTAGTAAAATCCCTGCTCCTTTTTCCCGATGAAATTGTCTTTCCCATTTTGTGATATTTGCTACCTGTCTGACTGTCAGCAGCGTGAAGCAATGGAAGATTTGTATGAGTGATGTGTGGAAAATCCCTAACTCATTCACTAGCTGTTTCTTAGTATTTCTGGAAGAGAAAATAGCATCTCTAGGGATGGTTTTTCTATCAACTGTGCCTTCACTAATGGGATTAGCAGGCTAAATTCTCCAAATAAATCCATCACTGGCATCGGTTGCATCAGAGGTGATGTTCATCTCTTAATACATCAGTAAAAGCCCAGCATTTGTTTCCAAGCGTCGCTGGAAATGGATCAAATTCAATACTTATTTTTATCCACTCTGTGTTTCAAATCAGCGTTTCGATACAACGCGTACAAACCCGTTATTGTCTCCTGACCTTTGCGCCTGCTGAAATCTTACGGGAAATTCCCTCCTATCCCAACCCTGGCTGCAGCACACCATGTTCTGATTCTAGGTGAGTGCTTGATTCCAAGATCTGTTGACAGAATATCAGCCTCAGTGGGGCAGAGAATTAGGGGTTTTTTCCTTCTTTCTTTGTTTTTATATTTGATTTTTAACCAATAATGTAAGGAGTGCATATGGGCTATTCTGGATCTTATTGCAAGACAGACTCATGTTTGGTAACAGTCACTTGTTAGATCATGTATACAGGAGTGGAATGTGGGTGACGTAAAAGGGGATATTACTTCTGAGAAAGCAGCTTTGGGATTGTTTTGGGGAAACATTTTGGGGAAATGGTTTGATAAACAACAAAATATGGTTTGGTTTTGTGATGCTGTAGGTAAGAGATCTGATTAAGCCCTACTGGACACGTAGAGAAGTGAAAGAAAAGTCAAGGAGAGCAGACGTTGGGATGTTACTTTTTTGTAACACAGTGGAGATAATGATACACTTAGCATATCCAATTCTGGTAGCTACAATTCACAGAGGCTGAAAGGGGAAAAGTTTCAGGAAAGAGAGAAAAAAGACTGATGCATTGTCTGGAAAAATGCTGTGAAGACAGAGGCTAAAGCTCAGTCCTATTAGTGTTTCAAAAGGATAAGAACATGACTCTGATTATAATTGTACCTACCTGGACAGAAAGTTACTGATGGTAGAATTAGACCCAGAGGTTGGGATCTGAAGGAGAGTTTAATTTTCAGTAGAACGGAGATGCCAAAATGTTCAACCATCTTAAAAAGTAATGACATGCCTTTAGAGGCATCTGAGGGTGACTGGAATGTATGACTAGGTATGTCATGGAAAAATTGGAGTATCCAGCCTTAGAACACAGGACGAGGATAAATCTTTAAGCTTTAATCCCACTTCTGCAATTTTTGAGAATGCACTTTGGTCAAAAATGTTATAAGTGAAGACAAGTGTGTGTGTCTGCCCAGGACATGCTCATGTGTGGAATTTGTATAGAAGCAGCAAGGGAAGCTTAGGGAAGTGTTAGTTTGTTGTGCAAAACAAAGAAACTTAAGGAAACCTCAAGTTTCAGAGGGGTGATTTAGGTTATTTTGTCCACTGAAATGGTGACCTTTAAAAACAATCATAGTATAATTTGACTGAAGAGAGCCACAAACAGCAGCTGGGTAGCATTACTGTAGGTGTGTCAAGCCACAGGAAGGACAGCTCTCTCCTTCTGTCAGGGCTAGGGGAAAACCGGCAGTCTTCTAAAATGCCTCACTTCTCAGCTCAAGTTGAAACACACAAGAGGAATAAGCTGTCTTTATCCTCAGTCTGGCTGAGTTGTCAGCTACTGATAATGGAAACATGTATGGCATTGCACAAGGAGAATGACTAATTTTTTTAGGAGTAATTTGCAGTCTTTTAAAGAGAGTTGCCACTGTATCAGTTACAGGTAAGCCTATATAACAGCTAATTATGAATGTGTAGATCTGAGTTTGAGATAAAAAGCTGAAAAGCAATCAGGTTTTATTAAGCAAAGTTATTAAGCCCAGTATTTCTACTACTGAGTGAAAAATTATCCTGTGCTAGTGCTTTCAATCTGAACACATTCTTTTCTCCAAGTAATCTCAAAAGATTAATGAGATGTTTATGCCAAAGTCAACAAATCACCCTGGATGAAAGCTGTAAACATTATCTTATGTGTTTTGGTAGGAAAAGGCCTTGGTCTCACTCAGACCCTTAGAAATTGGATAGTGCGGTGATTGGCACAGTGGAGAAGCATTTAGGCTAATAGATTGAAGTGCTGAATATATGTAGGAGAAGGATGCATTGGGGTTCTCAGATAGTCTAGGGAAGAGATCATCTTAAGAGAGATGGCAAATTGTCTTCTATGGATGCTGTCAGTTTCTTCTCCTCACTCTTCTTGTGGACTTTTTGGATGTCTCTTGGAAATATCCAGAGGCAAGGAGTAGTACAGCATGTTTTCAAACTGAGGAGGTTTTTTTGCTTTGTCTGTGTTCCCAAGGCTCAAGCATACAAGCAGTTACCCTCACTCAGTCCCAAATTAGGAGCTGGATGCCCATGGTTGTGCTAGATACATCTCAGGGTAAAAGGGAATATCTTTGTAGTTATTCAAAATCTTGTGGGGACTAGGAGGGGTTCAGGTTTGTTTCTTTACTAGCAGTGGCATGTATTTTTGCCAGATTAATTAACATCTCTGATTAATTAAAATCCCGATTAAAGGGACTTTCACTATATTTTATGTGATTGGTCTTTCCTTCCAAAATATCCCTTCAGTGCAGTAAAAAAGAACATAGACTCCCTTTAAGAGGGTAGATTAAAGGAACTATACCTCTTCAGAAAACTGATACAAGCCATTGTAATCCTTCCATTTCCCTCTCATGAATGTCTGCTTCTCAAGTGGATTTAGAAATCCCCAAGAATTTTAGATAAACAAGATAATATTATGTAGTCAATGAAAGGAGAAGCAATGATCTATTACGAGCATTAAATATGAAAAACATGAAAATTCTAGACTAAAAGTTTTTGCAAATTAGAATCAGCAGCTTTTAAACTACTGGAATGTCTGATTTTCTTTTTCTTTTCTTTTTCTTCCTTTTATGATTAAAAATGCAATCTGGCCTTCATCTGGTTAGAGATATGTCAGCGACTGTATTTTCAGTTGTTGTATTTTCCACTGTTCATGGGTGTCTGGACCTCTATATAAAACTCCTGAAGGCAGTAGCCCCTTTCCTGTAAATCCGTTAATTTGGTATAATTTGGATCTTGAATCCTTTAAAGGGCTGTGAATTAAGCTTACAATGAGTCTCCATTTTCCCTATTATTGGGTGATGTCATTGCAGGCATCAAGAAAGAATATGAATAGAGATGGAGCAGCCAAAATTCACAAGACCAGAAGATGTTAGGTTTTTTTCCTTTTATTAGAGGTCCATTTCAGAGAAGTAACTACATTTTTCCAGCATTTAAAGACATTAGGTTTTTATTTAGTTTTTTTTCCCAAGTTTTGGCACTAGTGAGAGGTCAGGAGCTGACAAAAACTGATCATAAGCAGGTATTGCTTAATCTGTTTTCTCTTCTTGTTCATGCTGCAATAATTTCATTGCAGAGCCAGTCTCTTGATCCACATATGATAAAATGCAGATATTTTGATCCTCCATCAGCTATAAAATCCTGATTTCTTTGTGGTTTCACATGTCTGGTTTGCATTGCAGTGATAAATATGCATATTCAACAAGAAACAAAATAGCAATTGTACTGAGTAAAGGCAAGTCAGGATAGCTCCTGGTGTTCAGAAGAAACTCAGTAGTTCAAGTTCAATATCGCCTTTTCTGTCCCTACTGAGTAGAAACATAGAATGTGCCAAGAACAGGCAATATCTGACCTGCAAAGGAGGTGCTTTGGTGCTGGGCTGTCAACAGTGGCTTAATCGGGTCTTTTAGTGTATGGGTTTTTCCCTCTTATTTTCATCTTTATTTCTGAGGTGTAGGGGCTTAGAGGGATACAAAAGTGTTTATCACTTCCTGGTTGTCTCACGTGCACGGTCCCCCACTAAGGGAGGAAGCTGGTCAGAGGTGTAGCCCGGTGCTAACAGTGACACCTCCAGCTTAACCACAGCAAGGTGCCATCGCTGCCTGCTGCCAGAAGACTCTGAGTCTTCAATAAAGAAAATACACCAGTTTCCAGAATGTTAATGCAGTACTCTTATTAACATAAAGTTCACCTGGCTGTTTTTAGATGTCATTTATTCTTTTGATATCCTTTCCCAGTGAATGAGATTTATCATGTACTTACTCTATAGCAGCTGATATGCAGACCTAACTAGGGTCTCTAATGGAATCAACCCAGCTGGGAAAATTGGCTTGAGCCTGGAAGTTAAACCATTTGTTAGGATGGAAAATTAATACTCTGAAGCTGATTTTGATTGTTTTCCTTTAAAACCGTGGAACACATTCTTATGTGCCACTTTTCTATATTGATTTGTGCTAGTAACCTCTGTGAAATAAATTATTTTATATATATATATATATATATATAAAATACTGNTTTAAAACCGTGGAACACATTCTTATGTGCCACTTTTCTATATTGATTTGTGCTAGTAACCTCTGTGAAATAAATTATTTTATATATATATATATATATATATATAAAATACTGGCTCTAATACTCATGACTTGAATGCTCTGCACTTGGCTCAGCTCAAGAGAAGCCACTATGCCATGGATAATTCTCTTCTCAATGGGATCAGAATGAAAAATCACACTATAGAAAGAAGATGATTGTAGAAGTTGCACTAATTGGAAAACTGCTTGTCGTGAGAAGTGTTTACAGCTTTAAATCTACCCCTCATTTTAAATCTCTTACTCATATACCCTTACAGAAAAGTTTGGTCTTTTAAGCACATTAGTCTCTGATACTACATATGTAGTAGTACAAACAAGTTGTCTATTTTCTTTATAGATGAGTAAGTTTGTCTCCAAAGTATTTTGAAAACACTAGAATCTTTTTCTGGTTAAATAATTTTTGATTGTTGAGTCTCTGGTGTAATGCTAAGCATGTGGCCAAAATTATGGTGTCCTTTGTTGCTAGCAAACATGTTTCCTTCTTAAACATAACTAATAAAGTGACCAGTGAGAGCAGAAAATGAAATGGGAAGAGACAAAAGGTAAGCCCAAATAAAGGATTCTGTAAGCAATTTGGATTGGAGAGTTCAAGTTAACAGATGTCTTTCTGCAAGAGGCATTGTAAAGGGGGTATTTTTCCTAATGCTTTAACTAACAACAGATTTGCCTGATTATTTATTATATTTATTTGTAAACAACGCAAACCAGTGTCACCCTGTGGATGAACTGAGTAACTTGAAGCAGATGTCTCACTTAGCCATGTTTATGTGACTAGATTTCATTGGATGTCTGTTCCTGAGCCTTAAACCTGTCAGCAGGGCCCCACTCTGTGTCACAGTGGTGTTTCTCATGCCCTGTAAGTTTAGAACCAATCGCTGCCATTAAAACATTTACTTTCCTCAATATTTGCTTAACTGAAATGAAAAAGTAATGCACTTCTATTCAGATGCCAATAGTATTACATGAAAAGACTTTACAGGACCACGTTTTTTTGCGACTGAAAGTTCTACTAAGATTTTTTTTATCCTTGTTCCATGATTATTGCTTCATTTTGATTTCAACCTAGGTCTGCAAACTTTCTATTGCTTATGTAAGTAGACCCACTAAATTAATCAAGAGCTTTATGTATATGCAAGACTACAAATCTTGCAACAAAGTCCTTAAGGAAAGGGACTGACATGACCTAGGACTAGGAATTAGGGACAAATAGCTGGTGTTTTCAAACTGCTATGTTTTATATGGTTTGCATTTATCTGATTCATGTATTTAACATTAACAATACAAATCTTCCACTGATTCTTTTTTTCTTCCAAGATGTAAAATTATTTCAAAAAACTCTTCAGCAGTTTATAGCTAAAAATCTACTTAGACATCTCCAAAGAATGAGGAAAGAAATAACTTTGTAACAGCACAGATAGCTTGAAAAGGCTAGAAAACTGTAAGTAGATATTGATCTATTTTTCACCACTCAGATTTTTTTACCTGAAGCTACATCTCTTTGTGAGGAGTTTGTTTCTAGTTTATTCTGGACACTGAAAATCCTTACCTTTTCGGAACAGTAAGTACATTTGCTAGTTATTTAAGTGATGTGTAAGTTTTTTTGCCTGTAACAGATTATTTAGGGCTCTGGTGATCAGAATTTCCCGTGCAAAAACACAGCAACTCTGCATAAGAGGAGTTAAAACATAGGCAGCACTTCAGTCTAAAGAAAGTAGTAGTTAAAATACACATAACATAGGGAAATCTGCAAAAAGAAAGCCCACAAAAATCCTTTTCTACTCTCTGGGAGATTTATAAGGTACCACAGGACCTTCCCAAAGTAAATTTAAACTATTTTAAAAATGCAGCAAGATATCAGGAAAGTTATCGTTAACACTTTTTTAAACTTAGGCCAGGAAGACAAAGAACTTAAACATTTAAGAACAACAAAATCCAAATCCTCTGGTCCTTGAAAACAGTTTCTACTTTAAAAACAAAACAAGCATGCTTATGGAGGAGCATTTCATCAAATACTCTTCCGACAATGTCCAGTTACTATGAGAATACTTTCCACTTTCCTGGATGGATGTGTTGCACAGAAGAATGAAAGACTGTAACTGATGAAGTTTGCCAAAAGGCATGATCAATATTCTGTTAAATCAGGAGAACGTTCCCATTCATTTCAACAGAACTTGAATGGGAAGTATTAACCTTATTTTAAGTTGAGGCAGGTTGAATAGTGAAGCTAAATATGAACTTGTTCATTACATGTCAAGTTTTGACCACTTGTTTTAAACTTGCAGCCCTTGTGAATATTGGCTCTGTTCTTTCACAGAGCTACGGTCTGGCATATAATAAGAAAAATTCATATACTGGCCTTCAGCTGCCTTGCTACAAGAATGTAGAGAACAATTCAGGCCCATATTGAATTGTCCTGTGCTGTGAAAGAACTTTTTGACAAAAAGTTGCTCTGAATCTTGGTTGTTTTATTTTTTTTCTTTTAAAAAAGCTAGTATTTCTAGTTTAGTTCATTATTGCTTCTAGATAACGCAAAATACATGTGCTAGATCTGGGAAGGCTTTTTTAAACAGCTTAAACCAAGATTTTATCTCCTGTGGCACGTGCTATTGCTAAAATAAACACTTGCTTATTCCATAGACCTGTCTCTGGTCTCTTTAAATACTTATCTGATAGTTTTCAGTAACTACAATTGAGTTTTGGTGCTCGTCTCTCATCTCTTCAAAGTCATGCTAAGAGACACCAGCCATCACTAGCAGTGCTTTATACAGAAAGTTTCTGTCATGGTTTAATGTGACGTGGTTTAAGAGAAAATTAACTCTTATCTCAGTCAAAACCAGGGCAGTATCTAAGCTTATAAAGCAAAAGGGTAGAAGTGTAACTGGTGCCTTTTCATAGCAGCATCTTGAAGATTTGCCTGGTGCATGACAATCCAGTGTGGCTTTAGTTCCTGTCTCCCTTCGATGTGAGAAGAGATAGCCCTGCTGCTCTCCTGGCATCTGTTTGGGTCCTGTGCTGCCCCGAGGCAGCAGAATATTGCTGAGTGTTGATACTTCCATTATTCCCTTCTTGCTTCCAAGTCTCTTTGATCATTGGATTCACATGGTTGATTGCAAGTGGAATTAATATCACTTTAAGCCTCCAGGCTTGTTCAATTTAGCATCTCGTCCTTCATATGTATTCAATATTAAAGCCTCCTATTGAACTGAAAACAAACACAGTGCATTTGTGTGCTTAATTCATTTTACAAGCTTCTAAGATTCTCTGCTGCAGTGTCCCAGATAACATACATTAAAAAAAAATCTAGGAGAAGGCTAACTTCACTTCTATGAGGCTTTGTGTGGCACAGCAGCAAAGCAGCCATTTACTGAAATGGACCAGTAGTTTTTAAGCTGAAACTATTATTGTGACTAGAGCAGCAAGAATCTCTGCAGCTTTGCCCATTCAGGCTCAGCGTGGATCTGTTTTATTCTGTTTCTGATTGATGTGGTTTTGCATTAAGCTTGGGTTTCAAATTCAGAGAAAAGCCAATACTGGAAGGAAATCTTGCTGTGATTAGAGATGGCAGTGGTAACTGAAATGTTTGCCAACTTCAGGAAACTGGCCTAAGTTTTAGACTTATAAGAAACTATTTCAAATTAGGTAATTGTGTTCTTTATTTGAGTTATATTCTAAGGATTTCCAATTGTAATATCAAAAACCTATAAAGTTTGGTTAACTTCTCATTTTCTTCCAGATCTTTCTTCATTCGTAGTGCCAGTAAATCCAGATAGTGTCTGTCTTTTCTAGCACAGGAGCAACTACCTCTTTGTTGTAAGTGGTTAATAATTGCTTTGGATATCTCATAAACATAGATAATTGTGCTGGGAAAAGTTGTTCTTGTCTGTTAAACCAACAAACCAATTCTTATTTGGAATTCTGCTGTATCCTGTTGTTTCTTCTTGCTGTTATTCCCCATCAGAAACTTAAAAATAGAAAATAGGGCAGTAGAGAGTCTTTTTGGTAGCTGTCCTGAGTGGAATTGTCAATTTTTTTTCCTCTGACTTCTCAAGAGAGAATTTTTTTTCCTGTACGTTCATGAGTTTGTGTGTGTTAAAAATACTGATGCTTTGCTGGACATACTTTGTGACATTATCTTTAGAATCCTAGGAAAGTTGTTCTCTTTGTCACTTGTGGAGTGAATCTTTCAGATGTTTCTGTAGAATGACACATAAGCAACAATGCTGAGAATCAAGTTCAGAAATCTAGAAGTTTGGGTTCCCAATCCTCACTTCAGATTACAGGATTTAGTGTAGAATTTGCCTAGGTTACTCTGCTTAAAAGTTATCTATTAAAGCAACACAAAGATGCTTTCAAGTACCTCCACTATTTGAAAGCAGGAGCATCTATTTGATCTAAAGTAGAAAATGCTCGCTACCTGCCTCTGGTTTCAGATAAACGAGTCATTCCAAATATGAGGCTGTTGCCTCAGAGGCAGAAATTGTCTATTGTCCTGTACCTCACCAGGCAGATTCCTGGAGGCTGGTTTTTCCTGTCAGATAAGAAATAGAATAAATACTACAGGGTCATGGTGATTGCAGATCTCACAGAACTGTAGTTCTGTTAGTTCAAGATTAATGGGTTTACACTGAGCTGCCAAAACTTTTGCAGAAAGATGTGCTGCCAGAGCCCTGGCTGGTGTAAGCTGGCTCACTACTGTGACCCTGTGAAAACAGGCTGCTTTAAACCAACTTAAATCCTAGGTCCATACCTTAAAACATTCCTTTCCCTTATGGAAACACAATAGCAATCTAAAAAGCATTATTGTTTGCTTAAAGGTGGGACTCCATGAACTTGGAGGTCTTTTCAAACCTTAATGATTCTGTATTGTTGGAGAAGGCCTCCATGGCCACTGGAAAAAGCAGGCAAGTGGTTGGGCTTACAAGAAAAGTAGGAACAGTATTTGAGGAATAGGGGAGATTTTCCTGTGTTGTGACCTGTGATGTTACATAGCAGGAATTCCCCTACAGGCCTCTAACTTGCTCTGCAAACGGGCCTTTGTGCTTTTACTGCCACCTTAGCTTCCTGTGCTATGGATCCTGGTGGTACTTCCTGAGGGTTTAGAATTTGCTGATGCTTGTCAAAATAGTGCTGTGTTGATTTGGAGTTGTTTAGTGATATGTGTAACTAGTCTATATTTTCACTCACTCTTATATTTATTAATTATCTTACATTTATTCCTCTGACTTCACAGCTAGATTCCTCAGAAACGATACCTGATGTTAAAAAAACCGCACCTCGTTCTGATGCCTTTAAATGTAATGTAGTCCTCTTTTATTTTTTGTCTTTGAAACAACTGGGTGTTTAAGTATTTTATTTCTCTTAATTAGTGTTTGTACTCAAAAGTTTTTCAACAGTAAGTTATTTTGCATGTAGTTTTGGGGGCATCTTTTAAATCTGAAGCCTAAACATTCCGTGATCAGCAGATTTAGATATGTATCACGAGGTGTAAATATTCCAGGAATTTCCTCAGCAAGGCCAATGAACTTTCTATTTGTGTACCTTTGCAGTTTTCAGTGAAATTATTTCTGCTCCCTATTTACAGGCTCTGGATATAAATTATCTATATATTGTCTTTTACTGGAAAAACACTGTTTTAATTATCTCCGTGAGAAACCAAAATTTTTTTTCTGTAACGGGCCAAACCACCTTTTGCTAGAATTGTGTCCATGCTGTGTCTGAGGGTACCCTGGAAAAAGTTTTCTATCCTTCTCTCTTACCTTCTCAGTACACTGAGATATTTTTTGTCTAAAAGAGGATCTTCCATGCTTTGCAGAACTTTCATTTTAATTTGACACTTTCTGTGACAATTTCATGGGGTAAGCTTCTGGTTGTTCCTGGTATAAAATGATACAGGTTTTATTGATATTTTCTCAATCCCCCTCTCCAAGATTTATAAAATTCTTTGATATTTTTGATCTCACTGATACTAATCAAAGATCATTTTTCCCATTTCTTTTATTTCCAAATTAATTAAGGACCTCTTGTTCATGGACACCTAGAAGGCATACTGCTACATTTTAAATTGATAGATGAATCCCTCAGGCACATCTGGTTTGGAGCTTCTCTGCAGAGTTTAAAAGGGTACCCAGTTCCGAACTGGTTTTCAGAGCCTGTAGAGCTCTCTGTGGAGTGCACAGAAGTCTCCTGGCAAGTGCTTGTAAATGAAGAGCTTGCCTTGGACCTGGTTCCCTTTTCAGGTCTCACTGGAGGCACTGGCAGTCTCTCTACTGACTTCAGTAAAATTGAGGTGAGGCAACATTATTCTGCCTGTTGCTCACCTCCACTGTACTGCTCATGGAATAAAATGTATGGCCAGGAACCAACCCCAGAAACTGGCCAGGTTCTGCCCTTTGTCCTCATGGCTGAAATTGGTTGTCAGAACAAATTTAACAGAGAGGTCCAATTTTAATCTCGAGGCTTTAATATGCTCGTCTGCTAAGAAGTGTAACTACCTCAGTGCTGGGACCTAATTTAAGGAGAGTAGAGGGATGATTTTCTTAATCTGTCATTAAAGGAGAAATCTCTGAAAGGAGCTATATGCAAAAGAAACTAGAAAAAAAGGATGGAGAAAATGCAATCAATTTTTTTATCTGCAAGAAGTATACCACAGAGGTAATGGGATGTGAGGTGTCAGCGGCATTTGAAGAACAAGCTTTTCCCATATGTGTTTTTTTAAAATCTTCTTTAATACTTTATCTGAAAAAAAACCAGTGAAGAATGCATTTCTCTGTTTCTAATATCAACGTTGCACATTTTTATTCACATCTGTGTAAACACTTGGATAACTGGCGTCTTTCTGACCTGCTCACTTTCAGCATTGGCATGCAGAGCAGTTGCTGGGATCTCATATAAAGGAGAATTGCCCTAAACTGGCAAGTAGACAGATTGAGTGAGGCACTTGGGTGGGGAGAAATATAAAACACTTTGCAAACAACAAAGCTTGAGAAACAGGGAGGAGGGAGTTGTGGAGAATGACACTTCAACAACCAAGTTTGTGGATGAAAGTCAGTCAGAAGAGGTTTGTATGAACCTCACTCATTCTTGGATCATTTGTTTGTTCTTATATTGGAGAGAGGAGGGGAAATTTTAAAAAAATGTCCTAAAGTTTCTTTAGATAAACTGTGGAATTAAAAATTTGCGCCATCATGACTCTGAGTCATCCTGCTGGTATATCCGAATATTGGTTGGTCTTTGGCAGCCTTCATCATATTTTTTTCTCATTTTCCCTCTGCCTGTGTGACCATAATCCTCCCCCTCCCTGGCAAATTTTTGTGTCCTCTGAGTTATCTCTTTCATCTCCTGTTGATTTCTTTTTCCTTCTTAGTTCTTCTTTTCTTTGTTTTTAATCTTAATTGTTCCTTTTCTTCTCTGTTCTGTCCTTTTTAGGGATCATCTCTGCCTGGCAGTGTATTCACCTCCTACCTTTCACTGCCTGCGAGGAGAGCTGGGCCAGTTGCTTGTTAGACAAGCTGGTGGGACTTATGGGATCAAGTCTCTGTAGAGCACCTTCACAAAAGCATCACAGTGCTATGTCTGGCTGAATTGGGGCCTTTTAGAAAGGGATAGGAAAACATGGTGGGCTTGATGGAAAGATTTCATTATTCCTACCAGTTTTTCCCTCTGAGTAAATGTTGATATGCTCATGGAATAGATACAGTGTGTAAAGAGGGGCTAAGGACTGGATGGTGCCCCAATTTCATGAGAAGAGCCATCCTAAAAACGGACCCTTGTCTCCCAGCTAGAAGCAGGCCAGTCAGGACAGACCTGGATTTCAGACAGCCCAACCATTCTTCTGTCCATACAAGCCCCATGGAAATGTGAATAGGCTCCATATTGTTGATTCATATTTGAATCTTTTTTTATATGCATTTTTTAAGCTGTTAGCTTCAATAACACCCAGTGTGTGCTTTTGCAGAACATAGCTGAAGAAATGTGATGTGATCTAAGTAACTTACTGTAATTCTCTACTGTACAAATCCAGTAAAAAATATGTAAAAGAACTTCTATATGCAGTGTGGTTTTTGAATGTAACAGGGCAGTTTATGTTTGAAAATGGAAATGTCTTTAAAGGCATTAATATCTCTGCCTGCATGTCCTACTCTCTGCAGTCTCCAATGAAAGCTGTGCTCACTTGTTATCAGAGACTGACATTTGGTTGAGATTTGCAAACTGATGCTTAAGTAAGATTAAACCAGATTCCTTCTGTCTCACTGCTTCTCACTAAGCTCTGCAAGGTTAATGATTTATGTGTTGATATTGTTGTCATTTTCATAGGCTGGTTTTTTTTCACCATATAGCAGTTGTTTCTTTTCAGATTTATAGTGTTCTCTACAGAGTAAGAGTTGTCTTGCTGGCCCATATCCAGCAAGTGAAAGTCTCATATTGTAGTTCAAATTTAACATCAATTGTTAGATGAACAACAGAGTCATGGGCTTGGAAGGGACTTTAGAAGGCCATCCAGTTTCTCCCATATCCAAGGCTTAATCAACTGTACGTGTCAGTCCTGACAGACATTTGTTTGACTTCCAGCACTGAAGACTCCACAGACTCCTGGGGCAATCTCTTCCAGGAGTGCTTCAATTCTTAATTATTAAACTTTTTCCCATGTCTGAATTGTCCGTGGTACAATTAAAAGCTTATGACTTCACATCTTATTTCCCTTGTACATTGAGAATAAATTTTTCTTCATTTTCTTTGCAGCAAGCTTTTAATTGTTTGAATATAATTACCACATTAACTTCACCTAGCGGGGCCCTTATGGGAAATTATTTAGTTTAAGAATTTGTAAATTTGTAAACTTTTTGTTTAATTGAAGTCCCATGTGGTTTAGGCTTGAAATGTAGCAGGTAGCACTGGATGTGAAACCTTGCTGCCTGTGAGAAGAGCAGACAGATGGCGTCAGTGTTAGGAGTTGGTCTTGTTTGGTTACATCATTGTTAAAATCTGGGCAGTAGAGGCAAAGTAGAAGAGAAATCCCCAGCTTGAAGGATGCATGTAGGGGTTCAGATTTCATCATCTGAGGAGTACTTAAACTTCTTGATCTCTGTTACAGCTCTCTTGGAATGGCACTCTTAAAGGTTTCACTTCCATCAGTCTATGGACACAAACGGGAAGAAAGTCACAGGAGCATGTCCTGCATCAGATGGGAAATGTGGGTGTTGTGGACCAACCATTCTGTCTGATAGACATTGCATTAGCCTGAAATTTTGAGAGTTGTTACCCCTGTAGAAAAAATTAGGAGCTGTCATTGTACAGCCCCATCTCACACCCTAGTTATAACTTTTTGTGTAAGGTGGTGTTTCTCTTTGTTTTACAGTGCCAAACACATTGTTAAGGATTGATGTATACCCAGTGATTGTTGGAGTATGCTGGTTTGCATGCATGAAAAAACTTCTGTTTCCAGAAAAAATAAACTTGCAGGAGAGCTTAGAGACTGGGTTTTCTGCTGACAGTTAATGGGACTTCATGGAATAGAAGGCAGCTCAGAATTTGGCCTTGTGCTGAGTATCTCAGCATGGAGGACCAGTGGCTCTTTCAAATGAAGAACTAATTCCTTTAGTATTAAGTATTTGCAATATAATTTGAAACTTAGTGGTGTTTATCCATGGCCCTTTCTATCTCTGGCTGAAGTCAACAGGTTTCTTTCCAATGTTACCCCAGGGTTCACACACCTCAGCCAGTAGAGTACGTGTGTTCATTTTCCCAAATGGTTTAGAACTTGGCAGACTTGGGCCTGTCTTTGTTTTTTTGCGTTCTGGATATATTTGAAACTAATGCATAAAACAAAATTTGGAGGCTAAGAATTCTGTGGTTTATGAACCACTAATCTTCTGTGACTCACCTTTCATGCAATTTTATGGCCCTACTGGCTTGGAAATAGGCAACAGCAGTTGGCCACCTGCAGCATCAGCATCAAGGAAAGTTAATGTGGTAACCTAAAAAAAACCAAACCAAATAGTGGAACCTGAAAAAAACCCAAACCAACAGAAATGTCACTGTAATATGCTGATTTAGCATAGCCTTCTACCACCACTAAGACATCGCAACAATAGGACTTTTTCTGTAAAACTTTTTATTTAAGACATAGGGTAGGCAGGCCTCTCAAAACTTGTCCCATGCTAATGTGCACCAGAATAAAACTTGTTAGCTCTGCTAGAAGCCTTGCTGAAACCTGCACTCAGCTAGAAGGAAGTACTGTACCAAATAAAGACTTTTCTTTCTTTTTAGAAGTCAAATTCTTTTTATTCAGTCCTTGGTTCTTTGAGATCTTGTTTTTACATTTTCTTTTACTGTCTCCCAGCTCTGTAATCCTAGACTAAATAATTGAAGCACTGAATCATTCTTCTTCCTCAATAGTGAGAGGGTCAATATATATAAATTATTTCTGTGGGGCTTGAATGGAAGGTATTGTTTAAATGCTAGCAAAGCAGTATTGTTGGGCTTGTGTATATTGAGTATTAAGGTCTGGAGCCAAAGCTGTAGCTGCAAATTTGTCTTGTGTACTTGAAGCTTCACTCTTTTATCAGCTTGTACTGACAATCTTCAAATCCCCTGGCAATGAAAATTATTCTAAAATTGCAAGTTGCATTTCAAGATGGTTTCAAGAGCCCCTCTTCCAAATGTTTCACGCAAGTGCTCTTAAATACATTCTGATCTTGACTTCCCAGCTGATGCTCAAGTACTCCGTGGTGTTCAGTCACTGGTGACACGTGGAGGTGAGTTGTGGAGAAACAGTGGAAATTCCACCTGCTGTGAGAGGATGACCTGAAGCAAATATCTTCCTCATTGTTTCTCTGCTGCTTGCATCAGTATATGTCCTGAAAGGCAGCACAGTACTAGGAAAATGACTTTCCTTCCTGCAGAAACTGATTACTACTCTAGGTCCTGCTGTTCAATGATCAAGGTTATACCCATACCCTGAAATGTCCCTGAATTTTGGATGGTCTTTGTCACACACGTGTTTCTGTCATAAACACCAACTTGTACCAGTTATTTTGTACTTGTCAAGCACAAGATACGTGACACAAGTTAAACACAAAGGTTTATTGGTAAGATGAGGCCTGGTCGAATCTCTCTTCAGATACTCTAAGTGCATGCTCTGCATATACTGCAAATCCTTCTTTAAGGACTGTGAAAGGTGTTACTGGAAGTTTGATCCTTTATGAGACCAGCTGCCAATGATGAAATTCAAACTGAGATTTTTGGTCCAAACCTTCTCTAGACAAAGTGTTTGGATTTTGGTATATATTGAGTACTAGAAATGATCCTTTAAAGGAAAACCTGTAGAATTTTATTGGCAGTGACCTGCTGCTTAGTACACTGAAAACCTTTCTGTAGATCTTGCTTTTTTCTTTTTTTTTTTTCTCTTTTTAAATGTTGCTTATAAACTATAATTGTAGGCGGTTTTGAAGTCAGATTGAATTACTCTTCCCAGTGTGCTTCTATAGGAATCCCCTTGGAATCAGCAGGAACAAGCCCAACCTGCATCCCGTTTGCCATCTGGGTTTCTCTCTGGCTTCAATTTGGTGCTGTAAAACAGTTCTTAGGTATGGATGCTGTACTGAGCCTGCCCAATGCATGTCACATTTAGTTACTCATATTTCTTCTAAGATAATGACTGCAAAGAAGCTGTTTCTTGTGGTCTCTCTTGATTTACTGCTTCTTAATCTGATGTTTCAAATTAAACCTGAGTCTTCAAATATTGCATTCTTTTAAGACGTGTTCAGCTGCTTTGTAATGGGTGTGTTCTTTCTTACAGTTTAATGCTCAGTGGTTATGGAATAATTGAATAATGTAGCATGTCTGTTTATAATCATGATTCTTTTATCAAAGGTACACATTTATTTCTCACTTTTCTTTGTATTTCTGCACCCTTCCTTGTACCTGAAATACCCTTTGCAGCTGCTTTAATTTATCAATAAACCTTTAAGGTGCAATTGTTCAAGGGCACACATTAGGGCTCATGTTAGACATTCCATTGCAGCCACATGAACTATTGAGAGTAAGTGAAGCTAGATATTTTTACAGATCCAGTGGGCGTGGTATCTTTATTTAGTACCCTAAATAGCACTGATAAATTGAGGAAAATTAGAGGACGTTTACAACTGTTTATAATTGAAAGAAAGTCATCATTGCTAATGATTTTTTCCTAGGCCACTCAGACATGTGTGGAGTGCATGATTTTCCTTTAAAAGAACATGGGTGATTTTTAATTTTGTTTTTTTTCTTATAGGATTTATATAAATAAAGGTTTTGACTGCCATCCTTGTCCTTTAATAAAAGTGGCTTTAAATAAATGTAGGTCATTTAGCATCATCTTGAGATATTCTTTTACATAACATCAGGATGAAATTCGTCAACCATCCGTGGAGACCATTTCAGTTTAAAGTCCATGCTGCATTAGTTATGCAAATATAATAAAAGCAAAAAGTTTATTGATTAGACAAATAGATTGTCTTCTTACATCTCTCTCCACTAAAAATAAGTTCGGTGTCATGCAAGCTGTATAATATTTTTCAGTCTCTTTTAGAGACTTATAATCTGAACATTAGTTATGAAGTTTGTTCTGAGTCACACCAGATTAGCCACTTCTACCTACAGATACTTCAACAGTAGCCACTGTTGTGATTTGCATATTCAACAAACACTAATCAATTGAGCATCCCAGAAGCCTTGGGAAAGTACGTGGAAATACTCGTCCTTCTTGCAAGGATACACAAGACATACAATAAAGGAAATCTGCCGCAGAACACTTCTTATCTCTGACACTGTAGGCCAAAATCCTAGAAGATACTGCTCCATTACAAAAATGGCCTCACTTCATTTCAGAAAGTTCCTTCTATATTTCATAGTTCAAACCCTATCAGAATCTCACATGCAGCTACGTGAGAGCTTGACAGTATTTCAGTCTGAAGCATCCTGGAGGACTTTATTGTTTCAGAATGGAACATAGGGGCTGCAACAGTATTTTGTTAAAAAGAGACCTGGAACATTTTGAACCTGTTCTTTCCTTTTTCTGTGTACGGGCAAGATTTATGTACGGGCAAAGCCTCATGGTTGTGTGCTGAATGTGAAATTCAAGGCACTGAAATTATGGGATTTGAAGAACTTGCTTGCTTCTGGGAAAATCTGTGATGTGATTGTCACAAATCAAATTGTGACTTAGTTTAGAGTTTTTTGCTGTCACTTTACTGAGCCTAAGCTTTAGCACAAATTGCAAGTTGATCTGTAATTCCCATTTTGTGTGGGTCAGTTATGCAAAAGCATATTGTGGGAACATATCCCAGGATTTTACACACATTTGCCAAAACTTTAGCTTGCAAAACTTTTGGATCATGGAGTTGTACACGAAGATTTGGCATCTGATCCTGTTCCTACTGTGATGTCTAATAGCAGCTATCAAATTTTACTGGGAAAAGGCTAGGACATTTAGGAGTCTGGGTTGAAAATGTCACAATATTTTTTTTGTTTTACTAACCACCTTTTCTAGAAACCACGTTTGTAGAGAACAAGAAACACGTTGATGAGACAGCAGAGGAAGAAACCCCAGTCAAGTCAAGACTGATAGGAAATCTCTCTTGCTCCTATAGTGTCAGGACACATTCAGGTTCTGCTTGACCACAGCACTCAGAAAGACCTACAAATAGCAGAGCACAGACAAAAGGACATCTGAATGTCACAAAAAGCATTAATTGTGGACAGTATCCTATAATCCACTCAGAAAGAAAAATATTTCTTTCACTCATTAATATCATTGCCACTTCAAATTAGTCCTATTTGTAGCATCATAATCTTGCTCCTATTCCTTCAGCAGAGCCCAATACCTGTTACAGTAACTGTGTCTGAAGGAGAAGCTGCCCAGGACAGCATGGCCAAGATTGGTCGCATTACAAGTCCCCTACTTCTTGTTCCAGCTTCCAGCCTCTTCCCCTCTGCTAAACGACACACAAATTTATCACCTTTGCTGATTCTTTACGGTTTATTGTTCTTCCTACATGCTGTTTCTTGAGTGTCAGTAGCTGACAGAAGGCAGGATGCTTCCTTGTGTGGTCTTGTAGGGCAAGACTGAAAAGACAGTCACAAGTTGTATGGCTGCAAAAATTCATGTCTGTAGTTGAGAACATGTTAAGTTAGAGATTTTTACAGAATTATGGTAACCACATGTTAGTCCTTGCGCATGTTAGTCCTGTGGTAAAAAAAGAAGCTGTAGGAAAGGAAATAAAGTGTGTGAGAAGGGGAAACTGAAGCAGGTTTAGAATAGAAAAAAAACCCCTTCATTTAAATACTGAAGATTTTGAAGTATAATGGATAGCATTTAGTCCCTGGCAAAAGTCTGAGTTCAGTGATCTGTGTAAGGGAATGAATTGTACATACTGTTTTAAAATATGTGCTTTTTAAAAACACCCCCCAACTGATTTATGAAAAAAGAAAGGTATAATGAGATCCAGCTTCCTGTGAGTTTATGATAATTTTGTGCCTTTTGCTAGTTGTTCTATTTATGTGGTCCTTTACTGTAGCCTGGCTCCCACCCTCTAATATAGTTATCCTCACAGCACTTCTTTGTGGTAAGGAAGTACAATAATCCCCACTTTACAAATGGGGAGCCATGGCAAAAGAGAGGCTTAGTGACTCGCCTGAGGTCATGCAGGCAGCCTATTATGGAGCAGGGAATTCAACCAGGACTCACAAACAGCAGACAAACGCTCCAAGCCCAGGGCTGTCTGTCCTGTAGCTCGTATTTTTAAAGCGCTCAAAAGGTTGTATCCAGATTTCAGAGATGGTTCAGGGGTTATTGAATCCAGTCTGACTAAAATAACAGAATAGCTGGACCAAGTGAAAATGTGCTGCTTAGTGTAGAGTTGCAATATCAGTAAGTCAAATGAAGGTTTTTCCGCTGGCAGCTCTGGTTTCCTCTCACTTGCCTGAGCTTGCTCTCTCATACGCACGCACACATGCACTCTCTGCAACTCACTTTTCTCCTGCCTCGGAGGAAGGACTTGGTGAAAGGAAATTGGTACAATTAAATGGTTATGTAGGAAGCTGATGGTAAGTATTTACTTTTATAAAATAAGTGGAGGAGAAAAAAACGTATGAGGTAGATTTCTTAGTGTTTGCTTTTTTGGGTTTATTTTCAGGAGCAGAGTATTGAGTGACAGAGATTTGTTCTCAGCAGAAAATGCTTGAAACACATTAGTCTGCTTTGGTATTAGAAGGATTAGAGGGCACACTGTGAGAATTTGTAAGGATTTATGTGCTTTTTAGAGAGGATTAAGAATAAAAAAAAAAATCCAGATTAGAAATGCTGTATAACCACATCACTGCTCTACAGGCCAACATTTGCATGGTGGTTTGCTTTTATGTTTAATACCACAATGTTTGTACTGCAACTTCAGTTACAGTTGGTTTTGTTTAAAGACCATAGTCTAGGTGAGCACAGCATGTGAGATGAAATGTTAGGAGTTCGTGTAGCATCCTTGAAATCTTATTAAGCAGCAAGCTTGAAATACCTAAGAAAAATATTTTAGGGATATTCTCATTCTATAGAGTTGCTTAAATAAAAAATTAAAAAATAATCAGCTACATTTCATAGCTTTTAAGTGGCTGCTTTCTTCCTGTCTGTCAAATTGTAAGCTTGAACAAGATTTGTTCTCTGGCACATTATTTCTTTAAAATATTTGGACATGGTTCCCTAGTAACACCAGACTGCACAACATGGAACTAGTTATTTGTTTAGGAACAGAATTGTTAAACATCCTCTAAGCTGTAAAAGGATACTTCCTAATTATTTACTAGAAGCATCCATAGTTAATTAAAGTCAGACTGCTAAATGTAGATGATTAGAGACTTATGTTGCTAGAACACTGCTTGTGCTGATTTGAGCTAACATTTAATTTGTAAATTCAATCCTTTTTTGACACTTTATTTGGAAAAAGCATAAAACTTTGCAAGATGTTCTTATGGAAAAGACTAGCTATTTCTTTATGCTTTACAGTCTCACTATATTACACATCAATTTGTCGATAGTTTTTGCAATAGAAATGTAACCTGACCAGTTACAGTGGCTTAATTGTTCAGGATTTCTTTTTTTTTTCTTTCTACTTCCTCCTACACTGTTTATTTCTTTCTTCTTTTTTTATTTCATTTTGTGTAGAGCTTGGAGTTGGACTTCAGCCACAGGACTGTTTGTCCAATGCATACTTGAGCCCAGTGATGCTTGGAGGATGAGTGAATGTTGAATATAGTGTATTTTCCAGCCATGTGCCAGCGGCTGTTTCAGGTACTTGGGGAATTTGGTCTTGCACCATACCCAGGTTTCTGTGGGTTTCCGTGTCACAGTCACAGTGTCAACAGTACATTGTACCTAAGTACAGATACTTGAGCATTTTGTCCCTACAGAGGTGCTGTGAGCATCTGTAGTACATATAATTTTCTCTCTTGCTCTTTTCACCCATAGCAATGGCACTGACCAAAGTAGAGTGCTCTTTGCATGGGTGAACATCACTTGAATTGGATTCTGGATGTTGGCTGTTGGGTTTAGTTTTGTTTTCAGTTCTACTATGCTTACAACATTCTTTTTAAAACAACATTTAGGTGGTATATGCTTTCTCTGATGTTGTTTTGGTCTCGTAAACACTCTGCAAAGTTGATACAGATGTGTGGGGAAGGAAAGGTTTTGTTACTGGCCTCTTATGGTTTCTATTGCAGCTTCACTGCAATTTAATTTGTCTTGCATTATAGTGCCTCCTGAGAAGAGAAGATTTTCATACCATCTACGTTACACCTGGCACATTATTGTCACTACTGGTGATCTGAAAATTTTATTGCAGGTTTGTAGTGGTGGACTGATTTGTTAGTTAAGAGTTTCAAAGCTAGAGAGACATTGCAAATATTGGCATTTATAGGCTGTGAAAAGGTGTATCTTAGCAGGTGAGAAGGACATGTGGGAAGAAGTACTGAAGATTGATTATTTGAAAAGTTTGGTCTTCATCTCTAAAAAAAAATAAATTTTAGAAATGTGCTGGCAAATTTGGACTCAGTATGCAGCAGTTCACAGCTGTGTAGTTGATTCAAAGTCCACTGGAGTAAATTGTGCTTTTAGCTGAGTGGAGAACTGAATTTGGAGTCTTGTCCTTGATGAAAGAACAATTAATTGAAGAAATAATTCTTTCTCTTTTTCACGGAAATTGTTGTTTATTGCAGTGACTATAGTTGTGCAAAACTTTCATTGCTTGTCCCTTCAGGTACTAAGTACATTTGTCAGAAGAGAAGCAAGGCTTTGATTTAATCTCGTTTCTTTGGAAATGCAATCAGTTTCTTTCTTATTTAAATGATATTGTGATTTCATATCATTCTTTAAAGTACAAAGACAATTTTTTTTCTCTGTGTTTTAAAGAGGTGCTTAAACTGGGAAGGGACACTTATGCTGTGCTCTCAAGTGACTGGTACCAATACAGCCATACACTGCAAGTTTACCTTGTGGAAATGAAGGCAGAATTTCTCAGTTTGAAGCTTTACATCATGATTAAGGAAATCATCTTTATTCCATTTCTGTGTTGGTCTCACCAATTCAAATGCTAGAGACACTAGAGGATTTTCTTGGGGTTTTGATGTCAATATACAGAAATGCTAAAAGAGCACTATGCCAGAAGAAATCTGAAGTTCACATCATCTGTGTTCTTACGAATGAGGAAGGAGATTCCAAGCATTATTTGAAAATCTGTGTGCATAATTTATTTGATATCTTGGAAGGATTTGCTTTCTAAACTACAGTTCCTGACAAGTGCATACCGTGAAGCAGAAAGCTTTGTGGCTCCCACACCTTAGAGCAAAACACCCTCTGGAGGTGCCTCTTTCTCTCTGTTGGCTGTAAGGGAGAAAAATCTCAGATGAAATATGTAATTTTTAGACTAATACCTTCTGTGAGAGGAGCTGCCCTCTTAAACTGTTTTGGATAAATGTAGAGAAGGTGTTTCTGTTCATGTATGGAGCATGTCAGGTATGTTCTATGCAAAACTGGGTTCTCAGGTTCTGGGTTCTCAGGTGCATGCATGCGACGTTGGAGTGTAAGTCCTGTTTGGAAACGAATGAGTTTTCTGTTCCCCTGCTCCCCAGATAACTGCAGCCTGTTCTAGAAAAAGTATCCTTCATACAGTCAGGAATAATGTGGCTTTAGTTTAATTGATTTTTCTCTTGTTCAAATTGAAGTTTCGCTGTTTACTCAAATATTGCTTATTGCAACTTCCATCAGAATCAGGTGAATAAATGCATAGTCTATCACGTGGTGTGTATGGTAGAGGATTAAGACTGGAAGTCCAGTGTTTTTCAGTGGTTTAACATGACCTATTAGTGGGTCAAGGCATTTCTTGGGTTTTTTCTTTGTTAAACTTGTCCGTTAAAGAGGCATTTTACAGTGGGGCTTCTTATTTACATAGATAATTCAAGGAATTAGTACTGGGGTCAGCTACTACTTTTTTTCCTGAAAACCATGAAATTTTACTTTTAAAAAATACAATAATTTTTGCTTTTTCTTGGGAACTATGAACTGTTCAGCAGAAGAATTTCTCCCAAAGTAGATATGCTCAAATAGGTCTCTAAAATGCCATTCTTGTAACATTATGAAATTTGGTTTCCATACTATTTTACTAGTCTGTATGCTGTAAGAAGGGTTTGCAGTAAAGTAAAGACTGAATTTCTGCAAAAGCATTTGTTCTGTACTAGCAGTACTTTGCAGGGAGATATCCAGATATTTCTTAAGATCATGAAAGCTTGGTATGAAAAATCAGATTTTCCACATTCTGGCTTGCAACTTAAATCCAGTGCAAACAGAGGTCTCTTTATTTCATAAGTACTTGTTTAACGCTGGCTCACTTTTGAGACTTATTGATTTTGTTGTATTCCAGGCCAGGAAAATCAAAGTCATGTTATGAAAATATCCTCCTGAAATAAGTTATTACCTTTAAATGCCGTTGTAAAGGATGACTTTTTGGTTAAGGCTCTGGCCTGGGACTTGAGAGTTCAAACTGAGTTCACCTCAAGAGGGTGACCCTGACCACAACTGTGGGCACAGGCACCATTCCTGAGTCTCAGTTCCCCTCCCAGAAAATAGCACCTGTCACCTTAGGCTGAAGATCCCACTGGTATACAAGTACACATACAGAACCTCTGCCCCTGGTCTGATTCTTAGCTGGTTCTGTCACAAAAGTAATTAAACATCATAACTCATAACATATTACCACTTGTTTCTCTTTTGCAGTCCACATCATGGGGGATGTGAAACTGGTGACATCTACTCGAGTCTCCAAAACCTCCCTGACACTCAGCCCCCCTGTTCCTGCTGAAGCACCAGCATTTACTCTTCCTCCTCGGAATATCCGAGTGCAGCTGGGAGCCACTGCAAGATTTGAGGGGAAGGTAAGAAACAGACAATGCAGGGATTCTCCACTGGGTTTTGCCCTTTCCTGAAGCTGACCAGGGGGCTGCAAAGGTAGTGAAGTTGCCTCTGCAATATGGGACCTTTGCTCAAGAAGAATGCACCACTGTTTACCCTCCTGGGGAGGCAGGAGCGTTACAGATCTATTTCTGTGTAGAGGAGAGTGTTGCAAAACCTGAGTATTGGAAAGTATAACCTGGTTAAGCATGCCAGGAACTGAGGTTATTATCAGTGAGAAACTGTTTCAAGGGCTGTCTCTAGTCAAAATGTTCCCCTGCTGCAATTCTACATATTCTCCTACTGCACATTCACATCCCTGCATCCCAAATACCTGCCCGCTCATGAAGTTTCATGTGTGACACAAATCTAACCCTGCCACAGCATGTACTTCCTAGCAGTCAAGGTAGGAATCTGCAATGAGTGTTGGGGTAGTTCTGTATCTGCACCACCTGCCATACATGTTCCTATCTTGAAAGGAAAAAGAGCATTTTCAGAGGAAAGATTGATTTGTTCAGGAAAATGTGTTAGCTTGAAGGGTTTAAAAGGGTGTGTAGTGGGGTGTGTGTCCCCGGTTCTCCCCTTTTCTCATTTTTGGGATATTGAAGTTTGCTTCCTGGCATCCTTCTTTCTTTCATATGTCAGTCCTGGTATGTACCCATCCTTGTTGTAGCTTTCTTCCTTTATCCTCCCTTAACCCAGCTCTTTTTCCTGGAGCTGTTAGCTTTCCCTCGCAGTCCTTTCAGCTTCCTTTGGTTCCTGTCACGCTCTGATTGCACGCTGACAGCTGCACCATCAAACTGACCGCACTTTTAATCTTTGAAGTGGTGGGACTCGTCTGATGGAGGCAGGAAACTGCAACTCTGCTGTAACAAAAGCAAGGACTAGAAGGAATTTGGGAAATTCATAACTTCTGAAACTCTAACTTAAACACAGGGCCGGTAGAGGGCATCTGATATTTATCTTATTTGTTTATGTAAGAGCAGGCCAGGAACTGGGATTTTTCAACAGGAACTGTGTAGGAAAACAGGTTTTGGAGTATATTAATTTTGAAGTGCTAAAGCAAAACTCAGAAGTTCTTAGATTTGACTTTTTGAAGAAAAGTTGGCATTTTTCATAGAAAGCAAATTTCAATGAAAGCGCGTAAACCAAAGAACAGTTTTTTACCGAATGTTCGGGATTCTTTTTTTTAAATTTGCTTACTTTTAGGTTATTTTAAGGCACCAGTCAGAAACCCTTTCTGTGTATGACATTGGCCAGTCCCAATGAGCATTCCTGTTCTTACTCTTCGTATCTTTTTTTCTCTTCCCCTCATTATTTCACCTGGTTGCAAACACAGTAGGAAAATGGCAGCATGTTTCTACTTTCTCTGTGTGACACCTGTGCAAAATGCTGTTCTAATCCCAATTGGTTCTTCCAGGCTACATTGCAATAACAACTCAGTGAAATCAAAGATGAAGCATGTGCTAGGATTTGGTTTTATAGTTCTCATGTTTCCTAATTAAAAGCTCAAGTGGGATATTTCCAGTTTTTATTGCACTCTGCAGAGTTTTTATTATTAAGTCAAATGGAAACAATTGTAAAATATAATGACCTACAAGCTAGAGTGCCATCACTGCTTTGCATTTTTTTTTATATCTGGTTTTAAAGTGTTAATTTTCCAGGGATACCTATCCCCTTTTAAAAGCCACTTTGAAGACTGGAAGGGTAAAGTCTGAGGGGTTTTTTTAGTAGCTTGGAAAAAATACACAAATTCAATACTAATTAAACTGTCAAGTTTAATTTCCTTGAAGGAACAAAACTTTGATTGAAGTCCTGGGTTAGACTTACTTGATGAAAAATCTAAATATCTCTTCTGGCAGTTCGGTATATGAGCATGGCCAAAACCTTTAATTTTCCATCCTTGAAATGGCGGTGACAGCATTAGCATCTTGTTTGTGCTCTGCTCCAGTAACATGGGCAAAGTTAGGGGGAAATCAAGGGCCCGGTTTGAAAGGTACTGTGGCTGAACAGCTGCAGCAGCCTGCAGAGCTGTTATCATCTGGCTCCATCTTCAGCTGGATAGTACAATGTTGCTTCTTCTGCCACTTTAATGTTTCAGAGGTTCAGAAGGACAGTTGACCTGTTTAGAAAAACAGGTTCAGGAGGACAATCTTAACAAAAACAATTTATTAAGGTTTAGTAATAGAAGCTGCTCAACATAGGTTTTTCTGTCCTGGAAAATAGGCTACAGATGTTATGTTGTTGCAGTATAAATATTAAACCAGACTCAGGCTAAAGAAAAATAAAAAGTTTTTAAAATGGCTAGACAGGAGCTTTTCTTCAAAGAGTTTCTTTGCAGTGGAATTGATCTTATCAGAAAGAACAAACATTTTTAGAATCCAAGACAGGATATAAATCTGATATTGTGATGATCCTGTATTCTCATTAGGTGAACAAGGAAGAGAGGGCCCCAGAATTAAACTTGTTGCTTTTCTTTCCAGCGGCATTATTAGGCAAGTTGTGTGAAATGGAGACTCAAGATCAAAGAGAGTGCAGAAAATGAGAAATAGCCCATAATTGTAGGAAATTTGAGGTAGAAAGAAAGTGGCGCTTCCTTTAATGGGATTTTTTTTTTATTTTCCTATTCCTTCAACTGCCACCCTGATTTTCTTACTAAAATCTCAGGAAGTTTATTTATATCTGACTGAAGATCTCAATTTTCCTGTGTCACCTCAGCATAGAAAGTTAAATCATCATCTTTCAAGAGTTTGAGCATGATTTTGGCTTGGAGCACAGAGTGGAAATACTTAGTAAGGCAAAGGCAAGGTTATCTTCACTAGATACTCCCCAAACATCTGCTGGATGGACACCTCAATTGTTCATCAATAAACTGCTGAGGTGATTTTTAGGAAAATCATCACAGATAATTGTGAAATTGTGTTGTATGTTCTCAACTTGTCAGGACTCGACTGATGTGCTGCTCTTCAGCTGCACATCATGTGTGAGGTGAACAGCTCAAGGCAGTAATTTTGTGCCTTGTGTTAAGGCATTTTAGCTCATCTGTCAGAACCTTTAAGACACTCCTGGAAAAGGAGAGCAAGCTAAAATGTTACCAGGCTTTGTTTAAGCTGCTTCTTTCTTGGTTGTATTGAACACTGGATGTTAAACTGTGCATTTGACTGCAGCAAGCACTTAACCTGCCTTGTTTGCACATGTATAGTTTTTGAGGGTAATATTGATTATCATTAATTTTGTGAGCTTAAAAAAATACTTGTGCTACAGCCCTGCTTGAGAGGAACAGCCAAATGTTCTACAGACCACAAACCTGTTGCCTAGGGGTCAGGAAAGAATTTTCCTCCTTGGATAAAGCATTGCTCTGTTGGCAGCAGTGCAGTATGGGTGGTTTTTCTGCTTCATGTGAGCCCTCATACGTGGTCCATTGCCAGAACCAAGATACCAAACTACTAAATCTAGTCTGGTATTCTAATCCCAGGGAGCTAGATTTCATGTAGCTCGTGGTTTGAGTAGGTGTTGGGGTACTAAATTCAGTTTGGTGCCCCATGGAGTAGTCACTGTTCTGCCCTTCCCCTTCCACCACCCTTCGGGTAAGGGAGCTGGATGGTGAATTTTAAGGCAAGCCAGGTCAGTGTCAAATCCTGCCCCTTTTAATGTGCTCTCTGGTTGTCCTTCTACCACCCTGCTGTTGCATCCGTTCGAATCAGTTAAGTCCAATGACGTGCATCAATTTGAGTTGCTTTTGCTGCTGGTGGTTGCACAGGTAATGTTCGGAACAACATGCCTGAGAAAATGAATTGGGATCAGGTAGTGAGAAACAAGAGGCAGTGGGAAGATCAGGAGGGATTCTGCCATCTATTCTGGGATAGAGAGGAGACTCATTTATGCAGCGTGTTAAGAGGTAAAGAATAGGGAAGCACTGCAAGAATGAAGACTGTGTTAAAGGGAAACACTCCCACAGTAATTATAAATTCTTTCAACTACCCTCTAAAGGAAAAACTAATTTTTAACCTATTTGTTTTACTATGGCATGTTTTACATGCATAGCATGAGCTCTGATTAGCAAAACCTTTGGTATCTTCCCTTAGATTTGGACTCAAGGCAGCAGCGTGTGTGCCATTTCCAACCCTCAGTCAGCAGGCACTCCAGGAGTATGCCTTAATTCCACCACATGCCTGGATTTCAGGTGCAGGGGCTGAGAGAAGCCCACGTAATGACAGAGGATGATGACATGGCACAGCATCCTCTGCTGTTGGCATGAGATGTTTGCTGTTACAAAATGTACTGGGCAGCTAATTGCGTGAAGCTTCCAGTGGCTTTGGATCTGCACTTTCTGGAGGGCTGCCTGTTCTGAGCCTTATAAGGCAGAAATTCAGAAAAGACCTGTGTTGTCATGGGACACAGTTGTCTGATGGAAGTGAGTGCTGTGAGATGACTCGTGCTGATCTGTGATACTGTGATACTCCCAGAAACCTGGTATGAAACACTGAGGTATGTTCTGAGGGGGAAAGAATAAAAAAAGTTCTCAGCTTGACTGTAGATTTTATTTGATCTTTCTTTCCACGTACCACTGGAGCATTCTTGGAAAAAATGTGGTGCATTGAGAAGTTACTTAGACATTTTGTATCAGACAGACATTGAGGTATAGACAGCTGAAATAAAAATAAAAATAACCACAAACACAAAAATAAATGCAAAGGTGGCTGTGAACAGCTTATTGCACACTGTTTTCTGTTTGGATCTCCTACTGCTGTGTCTTCTCCTTGGTGTAATCGACCTCCCATCATATTCACCTACCACATACGTGTTCTCATGAGTAATGCATGCATCATTTTATTTGGGTTTATTTTACTGTGTAACCCTATACTGGCATACGGAAACAGTGTCAGCTTTGCACAAGGCCAAAGTGGAAGTGGCTGCTCTGCTGGGAAGTGATTAAGGTGGGATTCAGTCAAAATTACTTCCCCACATAGTGTCATCTACACCCCGAATTATTCAAACACACTTCCTTTCATCAACAAGCACCCATGTGTTGACACCCATTTTCCTTGCCTTGCAAATGTTACATCCTTTAGAAAAAACTGTAGGTGTTCAAGTTGTTGCTCAAGAAATTTGTAGGTTTTAGATGGGAGTGGTGGCCTGTGAGCTCCACTTCTGTCTCTCATAAATTCCTTTCATACCTGTCTCCCTGTCACCTGTGGCCATCATAATTATACTCAGGATTTTCCTGGAAGAAGTATTTAGGCATTCCTTGTGTAGTCTGTGTGCAGAGCATGTGATGATGCTTGAAAGTGCTGGACCTAATACTCTGCAACTGATCTGTGCATGCGCTGAGGCAACAGCCAATATTTCTGGATATTTGGCAGCAAAGTTTGGTCAGACCTTTTGCAGAGTTTTTTTTCAATCTGCCAGATGTTCAGAAATCCTAGACAATGCTGAATATCCTCAAATTCCACCCAGACAAAATTTCTGTGCAGGAAAGAGGCCGTGACTGGGGAACACTGAACATACATATCCCTGTTCTGAGTTGTCTTTTCTCAGGGCTGGTTTTATTCTTTTGTATAATTGAGCCTATGTTCAGTAACCCACCCAACTCCAAACTGTGGAAGAAATGTGCTATTTGATCCTATCTTATTTATTGTTCTATTTGCTGTGTCTCCTTTTCCACCTAATTGCTTATCTACAAGCACCTGGGGACAGAGTTCTGCTCCGTGCAGTGCCAGGAAGATTGGCTCCCTATTTTTGGTTGTTGTGGTAGGAACTGCTGTAATTAAAGGAATATCAAAACCAATGTAATAATTGTGATGGTAATAATAATAATAGAAGGATTTTAAAACACTAGAACTAATGTACATATGGAATTAAAGAGAACCTTGTATTATTTTGTGTAGTATCTACCCAAACCAGCTGTTTTAGCTGAATCCAGACAACATATTTGTGCTGCTCTTGGTCACCACTTTCTTTCTTTCTTTCTTTACTTTTTCTTTAATGTATTTCTAAATATTTTGGATTTTGAGATGGAAGCAATTAAAATCACATGACAAAGCTGACAGTAAAAATCTGTGTGATTTAATTGCATCTACCTGCCCCCAATTTGCTTTGGGGGAGCCAACAAACTGTCTACTCTGACACTTTTATTGTAGGTATCTTTCTTGTGATCACCTGCTAGTGTAATGTATTGTTTTAAAGCATGGCTTTGTGTCAGCTACAGAGGAAAAGAGTGTCTATTTGAGAATTTATCCATAGGGATGTCCCTAGGGTTGATTTTGAGAAAATTTGCTTCACTAGCAGGGATTGCTGGACTTGCTATTTTTGTATAGTCATTAAGCAGAAATCAGAAAAAAATTCCTGAATTATGTATCGACAAATTTGCTGAGGAAAAGGAGAAATAAAATATTGTGGTGTAAAAGGGGTTCAGTCTTTTACAAAAGTAATAATGGACTAAATGCCATGACTAACCATAAAGTCCACTGTTTAGGTTTGATAATATACATCTGAAAAAGGAATAGAAGAAAATCTAATTATTTCCAAAGAGAAAAACAGCTTACCAGCATATCCTAAATAGCTGAACAAAGATATGCCCAGAGAGTGAATCTGTGTAGGTCAGAGTAGAATCAGTCATTATAATTCTTCTTGGGTTTTCTGTCCCATGATGGCTAATAATGAATCTCTCAAATTTCAACAATGTCTTATTAAGTACTTCAGTTCTGCTTTTAATTTGAAAAATATCATCATCTTTTCCAGACTAGTCTCCCTTGCTCCTCTGGATCAATGCATAAGTCTTTGTTGTGGTTGATTCCACTGGCAATAAAACTCATCATGTAGCATTGTGCTTTCTTATTTAAATAAACATTCTTAGTAGTACATGAAGTATGACTGCAACTTAACATTATGATGTTTTAAACTTAATTTTTTGGGGAATTGTGCATTTGACTCTTATCACAGCCATATTAGGTTCAAAAGTTAAAAAATATCTAGTAACTGTAACAGAACTGAGAGCAGTTGACTTTCTTTTCCTTGTGCTGCAGTAGCCTATAGTGGTGTGACAGGTATGAAAAGGGGGGAAAACATTTTGGTTGATTTTTTTTTTTTTTCCAGAAATATGTCTCTACCTGGAAAGCTTTAAATTTTGTTTTTCTAGCTCACTCTAAATGTAGGATGGGGTGCTTATCCTCAGATGTGCATTTGGCTAACTAGTAATATATTTGCTTTCTGCCATCATAAACAAGTTTGGAACTCCAAGCCTCTTGCCTGCATCTGGCTGATAAAACCAGAAAGGTCAGGGAAGGGTTCAGTGCCATATGGAGCAAGGAGAACCCCACATAAAATAGCAAAGTATGCTTTTGACTGTCTGCAAAAGTGTCCATGAGAATTTGCACCAAATGACGCCAGGTCACACTTTTTTGATATAATTCTGCTTTGCCCGTGTGGGAAAAGAGAGCAGTCAGTAATAGACAGCAAGCATGATGCACTCAGAGTCTTTGCAGAAGGCCACATGTGGAGAAGGTTTATAATCAAAACACATCATTACTCATTGTGGTTTTGCTCAGTCCACACTCACTCTAGCACCTAGACTCTAAAGCTAAAAATTTCTGCTTTTGACATGTTACTTGGCTCTGTTCACTCATGGATATAGTATGAAGTTTGGAAACCTACTGGGCAAAACCAGACAACATAATATTTTTCCATGTAAAATTTGGACTCCCTAGTATCAGTTGCATGCTGAACAGAAAATTGCATTGCTGTGAATTCAACCCATTCATGAGGGGAAGAAACCCATCTGTCAGACAGGGAGCAGCAAGGGCTGGCTGCTCCCCAAAGGAGCACGAGCCAGGAGCCGAAGGGGAGCCATGCACGGCTGTGCCATCACCAGCTGGCCACAGTCCTGCAGGCTCTGCTCCCAGCAGGCACTGCCGTGTGCTCTGACAGGGTCCTCTGATACACCCAAACACGGCAAACCATGAACCAGGGTCAGGACCCCAAAGAGGATACAGTCAGGAGCAAAAGTAGGCAAGGCCTGATTGTTCTTCTATATGTTTCCAGTTCAGTTTTTAATGTTCAGTCTGTAAGATATTATCTTGTTACTAGAGGTTACTGGATCTCTGGCAGGGGCCTGAAACAGCATCCATTTTTCTGCCTAAGCTTTCAGAGTTCACTGTTTAGTGTCTGGGGACAAACCTGCCTTCATCATGATTCTTAACCCAAAAGTCATCCCAGTTCATAATTCAACATCCCGTGTGAATACACATCTCTGTGTTCTTCTCTTATGTGGGGGAAATAAGCTTTGGAAGAGGGGAGATGTTGATGTGTTGGGCCAGTGCTTGCTGAGGGAGACACTGCTACTCCTGTTGCTGTCAGAGGTCACACATCACAACTCTGCACTGATTGGGGCCAGAAAATCAAGGCATTTCACTGATTGGTTGTCCCTGGGGTGACCAGTCCAGTTCAAGGGCCCTGAATTACCTGCCTAAATATGCTGACTTTATTCTTCTAGGAAATCTAACAACCAAGCTATAGGTTAGGAATGAAATCATGTTTGCTGGCTCACAAGTTAGTAACCTGGTCTCTAGACTAGCCATCCCACATTAAGAATATGTTGCAGTGAGATCCTGGAGGTTATCTAAGATCTTACACTTTTCTTTTTCAGAGGAGTTTTAAGAATAGACAGAGTGAAAATTGGAAAACTGGAAATTTTTGTTTAAAAATAAAATTCTATGCTTTCTGATGGTGAAGATAGCTTTATTCTCTGTAAGTCACTGCACTGTTGTAAACCTAGAGCCAGAGAGAACAAAGCAATCTTTGTCTTCTGAAAATGCTGTGGCTAAAACTGGTACAAATTCAAAGTCAGCTTTGCATTGTTTTTATTGCTTGGATGGAGACCTTTTTAATTCATGTGAAGAATGAGGCAAAATGGAAAAATAAGTGATTTTATCTTTTCCTGAATTTTCCCTGCTTTTCTGCATCTTTTTAAAAATACTGTTGTAAATGTTACTCTATGGAATATATTATTTATTATAAATACAACAGCTGAGCTTACTAAAACACTAATTAAAAGTCTTACTGCATTCCAAGTGCAACTTTTCATTTAAAGATGACAACAATCTGCACATGGAGCCCAAAGAAATGGGAGAGGCAAAGAATGACAAATTAAATAATTCTGCTCATGGTTATTTGTCTTTTGGCAATGGCACACTGAGCTTACTTCATCCAGCTCTGTGCTGTCTCAGCTCACGTTGAATGAGAATGGTAATTTCCCTCCAGCTGTATGTTAGAGTCAAATCATAACTGTGTGGCTTATGAGTCTGCCGTTCTTTCAGTATTTCCCATAATACACAAGCAAACCCCTAGTTATGGTGCATGTATTATTTAGATCGGTTTTGCAAAGTGTAGATTATTAATGCAACGCACACTGTTTTGTAAAAGGTTTGTAAAAGTGCCTGCACACACATGGTAGTATGGAATCTAACATGTATCTGAAATCTAACTCATTTATATCAGACTCCCATACTGGCAAACAGTGAATAAAGAATTTTTCTGTTTGTGAACTCCCTGGAAGAAGAGTTCAATATACGTAAGCTTGATTATTTTTGTCTAGATAAATTCTGATGTTCCTTTATAAAGGAATAACTCAGTAGTTTCTCTCTGGAGGGAGGCAAATGTAAATATTTCAAAACAAAGTTATGCTCAAAGCCAAGGAACTGGAAGAAAAATTATGATAAAATCTTGGAAATACAGATTAAAGAACTATGGGAAATGTTATTGATTTCTGCTCGTTTCATGGTAGCACTTAAACAGCCTAATTCGACTGGAGTCCTAATGTTTGTCTTCAGTATTTAACACATACACAGGCCAGAGCAGAGTTGGATCCTTCTCTGGTGGCCTTTCTAGCTAAAACAGCAGAGGTAATAATCGTTTTTACCCCCTTGACATTTATGTGGGGTACCAAGGCATGGTGAGATTTATTGTCTTGTGCAAGGTGACACAGAAATACAGAGATACAAGCATGGATGCGGAGCTGAATGTCTTCCACAAGTTCAATTCCCATCTGGTATCCTAGACATGAACCTATCTTTTTGGGAGATAAATAACTTCTGATTTTGGAAGAGGAAGTTAAGATGTGCAATAGGTGCAAATATCACAGCTATCTAAGTGCCTGCTGTTGGATTAAGAGCATCAATTTCACAATGCCAGAACTGGGTCTTCAGAGCCTTGGCTCAAAGCTGGTTTGTTGGGATATGCAAATGAACAGAAGGTTTGTCTGCGTGGGAGACTATTGCACACCGCTAGGTTTAATGGAAAACACGATGCTGGGTTTGTTCAGACCTCTCAGTAGGAATGCCAGCAACTGCAGTTAAGTGGAGCTCTACTGAAAGCATACACAGAGTAAGCACTTTTTCCACAACCTAAACAGCTACTTTGGAGTGCACGTGTGTGTTTCTTTTAGCAAGATCCCAGCAATTTTAATTTTGAGAGCAAGCATTAGAAAGAAGAGGTGAGCCCACAAACTTTCTCTTGAACTCAGCATGTCTATAAATATTTATCCTGAACTGCTGAACTAGAAATTTATGGTAACAGCAATTTATACTACTATTTCAGTTAGTGCTTTGAGGGTTTTTCCTTTTAAACCATTGTTGCTGAGCCCTTGGTTTTTATTTTTATTTTAAACACAGCCATTCGTACACTGTACTGTCTGAGTTACCTCTGCTAAGATGTTATTAAAAAGTCTATGTGTGAAGTTAGGAAAGCTTATCAATTTCACAGATTGTTGTAGGGTAAAAGAATCACTGACAGTTGCTAATAAGCAGTTGATGTTTTGCAATAGGATTTTGTACAGAAATCCTAGTTATTTAAGGCATAGCAGTAAGTCGCACATGGTGGAATAAATGGGAGGAAATAACCTAAGCTTTCTCCTAGACTTTATCCAAAGTTTAAGGCATCTGCTTTTGAATTGGAAGCCCAGAGGAAGGCTTTTTAAAAATGGGAAAAATCAGGCAATGACTACATACAAATATAAAAAAGATCTAAAGATGGACAGAGATTCAGTCTACCTATAATCCCATATTAAGTTTAGAAAACTTGTATTTACAGAAAAAAAGTTCCAGGTGAACTCTATGGGTGGTTTGCATAAAACTCTTGTCACGGACCTAATGGCTACAGGTCAGTTGGCTACAGTATGGGGAGAGGAAAAAGGCAGATGTTGCTGCTGGTGGAATGATTTATGAAAGCTGCATCAGAAAAGCTCTGCCAGTCTGAGACAGCAACAGCTGTGTGAAAATGCCCCCATTAGTGTAACAGAGGCTTACAGCCCCTGATTCAGTTGGTGACTGACATCCCAGCCCCACAGACGTGTTTCTCTGCAGTGTGTTCCCTTCATGTCCTCTCTACATGGAAGGGTAGAGTCCATTTGGCAGTGTTCTGTATTTCAGCTGAGTGACGTTTCAGGTTATTTTGCGCTGTCTGAAAACTCCTGTAACAATGTTACTTTAAAAGCAATACAGTTAAACCTATTCTTTAAATGAAAAGAAATCTAATTTAGGAAAAGCACCTGTACATGTGATTAATTCCAAAAGACATAAATAGGGCCTATATATTCTCTTAAGAGCTGCATAAATTGGGACTGGTGTCTGAACTTAGATAAACTCAAGGCAGCTTGACACCCAGTGCTATTCTGAAATTCCACTTGAGTCCTTCAGAAAAAATATAAGACAAATTGACTTGTTGAGGTTATGGTATCTGGGTTAGCAATTCTTTTTTCAAATGGCTATACTCTGGTGACTGCGCACAAAACCAATACACTGTGCACCTCTGGGAACTCCTGACACTGAATTTTACAAAAAAAAAAAATGATTAAATGTAGAAGATTGAAGAAGAAACTATGTGCAGCTGCTGTCTGCTTTTCAGTTAGCAGACCATGTCTTCCATGGATAGGTCATAAATTCTTCCCTGCTGAGCACCATAAAAACTGATTCCCCTAAAGACCTGTGGTAGTATGTGTAGTGTTCAGCACCTTTGCAATCTGCAAAAAGGGGGTGAATAGTGTGATACTGAATAAACAGATTACGCGGAACTACTTTTCAAGGGTCAAAATTAAAATTTGTGGGGTGCCATCTGCAGAAGGATCTTGTGTTTGGTGCTTGGGCTATAAAGTATCAAATGCCATTTGGCATTGATGAGTGCAAAGTAGAAAAATAAAACACATCCAAGGTTTACAGAAGGACCATTGTTTTTTCTTGTACGTACAGTAGGTACTGCTTTGAAGTGAGCTTGTTTGCTCCTACTCTGTATTCCAGTTTTGCTTTAATGACACAACTGTAGATTCTAGACTGCTCTGTAGAAGAGGTAGGTTTTTTGCTTTGTTTGCAAGGTCATAGCTAAGTCTCCAAATATTTAACATTTTCATGTTTAACCTTGCCAGGCAAGTTCTCTGTTTTAGAAGCAAGCTTTTAAAGGGGATAAACTATTCTTGAGATATGGTTTGTGTGTGTTTAAAGTCTCAGAAGGAGCTTAACAGTGTATCATGTCCACTTTCCTTTATCAAGAACATCTGCTCTTCATTTGTTAAAGCAAACTGTGGCTTGAGCATGACAGAATCTTTGTTACAAGACTTAAAAAGAGCTGCACTGGCCAGAACTATGTTTCCCACCTGCACTAACAATAAAAATTAAATTTAAATTAAAATATAGCACCTATTAGGTAAGCTGTAGTTACAATGTTCATTTTGTAGCCTCAACAGTTTTATAGTACTTCTTTCCTAAGACTAAAATTAAGAGTTCACAGTCGTATGAAATATTAAAACAAGAAGTGGCTTTTTTCTCTAGTTTGAGAGCACAGCTCTGTCTGCATGGACAGAGCATATGTTACGGTGTAGCATCCTCTGCTAAGTTTCCTCTCAAGTGCTTCATTCCCCTCACAAGTCTTTTGATCAAGGTCCAGGGCCAAAACCTGTTGGCTCTTGATTCAAGAGGGCACTGGCCCTCTGATGACTATGAGACACACCTCTTTATTTGTAGGACCTAGGATGAGCCACATCCACATAACAGCTGCTACTGTTTGGATTGAATCTCTTGGGTCTGCATGAGAGCCTTAAACCACATGATCTTCAGATGAGCCCATCTAATATGTAACTTGCCATAAAGGCAATAATAATCTATTTTTGCTGATACCTAGACAATGGAAGAAGAGGCAGAGTATCCAGTCTCTACCACATTTCAAGTGTAAGTGCTATACAATGGTTTTTCCTGTATCTTTACTTCTTTGATTAGAATTACACTTGCAAATCATGTCATGCCATTTAATGGGGTTTCTTCTGCTGCTTTCTTGATACAATCTGATGGCTCATTAATCTAAGTTTTGCAAAAAGTGCAAGCAGTTTACTCCCCACTAGTAATGAGTATTTGCTCTGCCAGGTTTGCAGGCAGCAGAATAAAGGTCAGACTTTGTTAGACATTCTGAGTAGTTTTCTGTATCTCCCTTGACGTCTCCTTCTAGTGACTTCTAACATCTGCCCAAAGCACGTATTTGGGTAACATCTGACATCTCTAGGTGAGGCTATCCTCATTTTATTCCTTTGCAGCTTCTGATCTCTGTGACCTTTACTGAGATGTAGATCCCAGAAATTACTGGTTTCCTCTTGAAGATGGGCACAGAACAGAGAATAGGCTACAAAGCCTTCTCAGGCTTTCCTCGATTTCTGGCATTCATTAGTGTTAAGATAGGCAGGCAGCCAAATATGCAAAACACCTGCTGTTCCTTTAAAGGAGGTGACTGCTGACAGACATGATCTACAAAACCACTGGCCAGTTTCTCTTGACAATTTATTGCTTGCCCAATCCACTGTGGATGTGGGAATTAATTTATTCTCTTCTGCATTGCAGATACCTAAATGCGTTAGAAAACATTTAACGTTCTCATTACTGCCTTTCTTCTTTTATGACTTGTTACCCAGATCATCCAAACATTGTTTTCGTGTTGTTTTACTGCTTCCAGACACTACAGTCCAACTGTAAATGTGCTAACTACACTACATGCGTGTGAATAGATAATATTTCTGTCTTTCAAATGTATATTCAAAATCTATTTTCTTTAGATGGATTCAACCACCCAAATAAAACCGATTCTTTCATTCAGTGGTTGAAGACTATACACACATAGGTCTTAATTCTGGACTTTGGGGAATTAAGGCAGAGGTAGTGTACAGAAATAGCAGCACAACTGAACTCTGTATGCTGACAGAATCTGGATGTTTTAAAATTCTGATTTCATGGGAGAAGGATTGTCTTTTGAGAGGAATTTTAGTCATTAGTGAATTCATATTTCAGCATATGAAATCATCTCTATGAGGGGAGTTATTCTGAATAACAACTTCTTAACAGTTGTAAGATTGCCAGTCTTAGTAAGACTTTTGATGTGCCTGTCTATATATGATGTAATCTGGGGAGATTTTGCAAACCAATAACTTTTGATAGCTGTTTTCTGCCTGATCTCATTGCTTGCGTGACCTTAAACAGCAGAATGGGACATTTATCTGGTCCTTAACATCAGGCACTGAACACCTCAGCCAGTATAATGGATGTAGTGCTGGAATATGTCATGTAATGTTTGCCATCATTTCTAATGGTCTTTAGGTGTTACTATCAAACTGAGCAATAGTCAGTAACAGTACACACCCCATCAGTGTTTCACACTTGCACTTTGGTTTATTGTCACTTATGGCTGATTCCTTTTGGGGTTTATGTTCATTGCTGACCTCACTGGGGCCAGCAGCAGGTATTACAAAGCAAGATATGACTTTGAAGTTAAAAGCGTGAGCCAAAAGGGCACATCCCATTGCCTTAAACTGCTACTCTGGTTAAGTAGGAAACCTCTGGGTTTTTGAAATCAGTGTATACACAGCTCCTTTATGGAGCATAGCTAGAGACCAAGTTTTAGAAAATATTTCCTGTGCTTTTGAACAAGAAAAAGGATCACTGTATTTGGTGTTGGTGGTCACTGAATGCTTTTCAGTTTGTGACAGTGGGGAATAGTTGGTAGGGGCACATTTTCTAATAATTCTGTCCTTTACCGTACAGTTTCCATGGATTTGTTGTAATTTTTTCTTCCTTATTTCTTTTCTTTGGGAACCTAGCATCATCCCTTTTCAACAGCATTGTCTCAGACCCAGATGCAGAACAACCTGAACTCTGTGAGTTTCACACACCACAGGTTCTCTCTCAGCTCTTTCCACTTGCTGCTGATGCAGGGAGCAGAAGGACTGTTTTACCTTAGCAGACTTTTCCAGGAAGACTCTAAGCAATTGATGGGTCCAGACGAGAACTCAAAACTCGTGTTTGTGCTAATACAATGGTTATTTGCTGCTTGCTGTCAATTTTCCACTCGTTATTGTTGTAGAGCAGGTAAAAAGGAGCTGCAGCCTCACTGGGACTGGCAATACTCACACAGGCCAAGCTGTAAATAAGGGTTATAGCATGCTGCTGCTGGGCATTAAATAGGCAGATAAATTTCTCTTTGCTGTGGATTTATTCAAGGCAGATGTTTTTAGTGAGCTCTGGAAAGGTTTGGAGGAATATAAAACCTGCTGCAGTTCTGGAATTGATCCATGAGGATCAAAACCTGGTAACCAGTGATTTGTTTAAGGGTCTCTGACACTTTTATGGCAAGACCGTGTGTTTCAGAGAGGGCTGGCTCAGTTTGAAACACATTCCAAACCCAAACCTGAAATAAATCCTTGCAACAGAGCAATTCTGTAAACTTCTGCTTTCTCATAATTTCATTTTTGACAAAAAATGAAAGAAAAAAAATCAGAGTTTGGGAAGGGAATGACTCAACCTTTTGAAAAGAAATGGAATGTTGATTGTCTGTGTTTGTAGTTTTTGGTGCGGTATTTCCTCAGTGGAGAGGTGTGGATGAACACAATAATACAGACAGAGCAAGTATAAAATAAAAACACAGAGAAGAAATGGAAAAATACTTAATGTAGCCTCAGCCACGTGATCCTGGAAGTACATACATAATGGTCTACGAGAGCTTGAGGGGTCAGCTAAAAATGGCCTAGTGCGGTCCAAGAGGGACTTAAGAATATTGTAAAACAAAATCAAAAAGGAAGAAAAGTATTTCCCATTGTTTTGACCCCAATCGTTCCCTGTTACAAGTGATGGAAGGTTAATGCTTGAGACCTTTGAAGCCTGGTTGAACGGTTCAATGAAATCACCAGAAGAAATGATTATGAACTGGAAAAAACAGTAAATATATTAGGTGATGTGTAATTGATGACTTTCATTCGCAGGCCAGAATCTCAGCAGCTGTAAACAGATGTGGCTTGACTAATGCTAGTAAAGAGGCTATGATGTGAAGACAGAACCAGTGAAAATGTGGTTCTGTCCTCACATCAATTGAAGTGCTACTCTTCCATTTTACTGTACAGTATATACTTGATACATCAGTTTGAAAACAATTTTGCCTCAAATATTTCAAGTAAATCTAAATATCCAGTGAAGCAGAAATGAGAAGTGACTCCATTCTAATATACTCTCTGGCTTTGGGTAAATCACTTAATCTCTCTGTTGGTTTCTTAATCTAGAAGGAAAGATAGGTATGAGGGCATTGACAAGTTAATAGTAAGAAACAGATATTTGGTGCAAGTCACTTTCTGTGACAGTGAGCACATTATCAACTACCTGGAGTTACAGTATTGTAGCAATCTCATATTGGTGCTTCACAACTCCCTTTTTCTGAAAATGAAATGTGCTGAGAAAGATATTCCTTGGAGCCTGTGCTCTGAGTAAGCACTAAATCAATATGCTGGAGTAGAGTGAGGGGTCTGAGATGAGCAGGAGCTGCTGTTTTTCAGAAAGCAGTGGAGAAAGATATGGCCACAAAGAGGTTTAAAAAATGCTGTGGCATTTTTAAGCAGGAATCAGCTCCCCATTGTGCAGGATCCCACAATTTGTACTTCATGGAACATGGCTTTTGCTTAGTTAAAGATAGACTCAGAAAGAATTTGAGAAATTGTACCAGAAGTGGAAAGTTGCTCTGGTTTATTCAGCATATTCAGCTCTTGGCAAATGTTAATGTCCTTAATATTGAGTAAGTAGTGCCAGGGAGAAGAGGTCACCACATCACTGGCAAAATTAATTTGTCTGAATGGATATCCAAAGATTTAAAGGAAAGAGAAAAATTTCTGACAGCTGTAGGTTAAGTGCAGCAGGGGAGAAACCCAGCTGGAATGAGGTGGGGCTGGATGAAAAATGAAAAGTTTTTAAAGAGAACCTAAGAATGGGTAAGGTTGGTTGGCTAGAGATTGCAATTTGGAAAGTAGGTGCTGTGCAGTCAGAGAAAGCAGAGCTGAAATGAGGAGTGGAAACTGAGAGGAGAATGCTGGGAGGAATTTGCCCAAGCCACAACCAAGTCTTCTTCACTCCAAGACAGATCATCAATATTTTGCCCACTTGGAGGTTGAAGGGACTTCCTGCTCAGTTGCCAAACTTTGATATGTAGTTCAGAAGGGAATATTGCTTCTCTCCCAGTGAGCAAGCACAGCCATGATTATTACTCATCCCAGCTCATCTTGATCCACTCAGTTACTTCATGACTTGTAGGCAAAGGATCAAAGAGTCAGAAGATGGAGAGCTGACGTATCAGAGGGGGGATTAGGAAAGGAGTACTGCAATCAGGAGTTGTTATGATGACTGGGCAACCATGCTAACAATTAACACATTCTAAAGTGACCCTCAAAGAGGATGGCATCTCTCACAAAGCAGAGGAAGAACTTTGCCTGGGTAGTTTTTTATTTGGTGGAAACTGGTGTATGTCTGCTTTTCCCATTTTTTTGCAAAAGAAAGTCACAGATCCTCATCAAGTTTCAAGAGCTCAATTGTAAATCAATAACTCCGTTCTCAGTTACAGCAGCTGAGGATCTGCTTGTAAATCTGAAGGTATCATTAATGCCAGAGCAGGCAGGGATATACCAATATGGTTGTTACTTAATGAGAATGGGACTGGTTCCTTTTGCCAAACATTCTTCTTTTGGGTAGACCAGAAATCTGTTTGAGCTGTTGTGTTTGTGTGACTGTGTAGGTGCTAACAGTCCCCTCCCACCATAACAGGAGAATAACCCTTAATGGTGCTGTCTCAAATTGCAGCTCCTTATCTTCTGCTTTTAAAGATCAAGACAGAATTTGGTATGTGTCTGCATTTTTTCCCTGCATATTGTCAGGAGCTACTATATCTCAGCACATTTGAAAACTAGATGGGTGTGTACAGATTTACATAATAAACCCAATCCTTGGCAACCATGCTAGAAATATTTGGTCCAACAGCCTTGCAGTCTTGCATACTTAGAGGTGTAGTAGCATTACTGCCCTTTTTTTTGAGTTTCTGAGCAGTGGGGACCCAGGTGTCAGGATTCTTCACTGGCACTGTCACTGTGTTTTTGCAGAGAAACCATTCTAGCAGGAAATTTTTCTGCATAAGTATCTATCTGCCTGACTAGTCTTATGATTTTAAGTGGCTTATCCAAGAGGTTTTTTTTATTTCATTATCTTCTGCCATTTGGCTTGCAAAGAATATGTCTTGAACAGCTCCTGTGTCAAGAACTTTCCACTGCATTGCTAAATGTCCAACATTTCTTCCTGATACCATCATCTGTTGTTTACCTTCTTTCTCCTCTCTCTCTCACGTCTTTCCAGGTCAGAGGCTACCCTGAGCCACAGATCACATGGCACAGAAATGGGCATCCTGTCCCAGAGGGGGACCATTACGTCGTGGACCGCAGCATCCGGGGGGTGTTCAGCTTGGTCATCAAAGGTGTGCAGGAAGGTGATGGTGGCAAATACACCTGTGAGGCTGCAAATGATGCTGGCGTTCGTCAAGTGACTGTGGAACTGACAGTGGAGGGTAAGAAGATTCTTATACTGTTGTTGTGATGATTATTGAGTTTAAGCAAAGGAACAAGGTGTGTCAAACAGTCTGGTTAAAATCCCAGCTGTACACATGTGCTTTCTCATTGACGTAAGAGTAAGGTTCATTTACTGCATTTCACAGGTTAAGACATTGTGCAGGGAACTACACGTCTACAATTAAAATGTGAGTTCTGTTTCAGGTGTGGGTGATGATGTGCAGGTAACAAAAGTCCTAACCTTAAAGACTTTGTTCTAAGCTTCGTAATTTTCATGGAAGTCACCACTCAGGACAGAAACTGCGAAGCTGCTCGCCTGGTTGTAATTGCAGGCTTAATGTCACACAAGAAACAGCCAAGATCAAACCAAGGAATTTTTAAGAGCACATCTGCATATTAGATAGTTGCAAGCTGCCAAATTTAAGATTTAAAGAGTGAAACAAAGCCAGGGAAGGATTGAAATCGATTGCACTGCTTTTCTCCTGCAATTTGGTCATGTCAGAGATCTGCTGAATATCAAAACCTCTCAGGTCACCACTTTGTGTTGAGTTCTTGAAGCAAAGAAAATATCTGCAGCAGTCCTGAAACAATCAGCGTTTGGGTTTATTCAGAGTCAAAAACTCTAATTTCCTCAGAGTACATACGGAAATATGCATAGATCTTGCGTGATTGCTACTGCTTTCTGTTGTAAAAATTACGCAAAATACTTTTTTCGCCTCTTTTTGAGTTGGGACAACTTTATGAATGACAATTTACATGGAGGTGGAGAATTTTTTTAAAGCTGCTTTTATATCAGTTTTTCTGACCTGGTCTTTGCTGCAGTTTAAAACAACTTCGGGGCAGTACCCAATGACTGAATTTCTCAGAGTCTAAGAATTATATGGTCTTTGTTCTAAAATCCTTTTATGCATCAAGATAGCAAAGCACAGATTTTTTTTTTTTTCTGCTCTCAGCAAATATAACCACGTGGGGCTGACGGCTGCTTGAAAAATAAGTGATGGAAACATGATCTAGTGTTTCCATCTGCATGGCTGTCCTGTCTGACACTGATGTGGCCTCTTGCAAGGTTCTAGAACAGGTGTTTTTTCACAGCCCCAGAGCTGTGCGTTTGGCGCTGCGGCTCCGGGCGTCCCTCGGGCCGGGCTCTGTGTGCAGCAGATGGCGCTGGGCTCCCGCGGCATCTCCCTCCTGCGCGCGGCAGCGAGGGACGAGCTCTTGGGTCATTTACAAGAAAGGTACTTTGGGCTAGCACAGGACTGAAAACCCAACCAAGTAAAGCAAGACCTCTTTCACAGTCTGAAAACCTCCTGCTATCTTAATTTGAAGTACTGGCTCACTGTAGAAACTAGACACAGTGTTTCATTTAGTTGTTTAAAAAGTATTTTTTCATCAATAATCTGCAGCATTGTTACAGCTGAGGCCGGGGGTTGAACAGTAACTGATAAAGCTTGGGTTTGAAATTGGAGAGCCTAACTTTGAACTACAGATAACATAGGCTTATACTGCAGGTGTTGCATTCCTCCTTTATGTTTCAAACCTGGAGAAATACATATTTTACATTGTCTTTAGTATCTATAATTCCCAATGGGCTTGACAAAACTTCCCACTTCCTGTCTTTCTGTCCTATGCTTACAGGAAACTCCTTGATGAAATACAGCCTGCCATCCAGTGCCAAAACCTCCGGGTAAGCATGGATAGTGGCTTGGATATTGTTTAACAGACACTTAAGTATATTTTGGTAGAAAAACAAGTAAAATTACTCTTCCTAAAAGTCTCCATTTATCCCAAGCAACATAGCTACTGTGAGAGCTGCTGGCTTAGCAGAATGGTTGAAGCAGCCAGGAAGATGTACAGCTACTGCTCCAGCATGCTGACTGAGAAATTAATGTGGCTGAAAACAGAACCCCCTGCTGATACCTAAATATTGCACCATCCTCTGCTGTAATTCTGCACCCTCTTCTCTCTCTGCTCTCTGATATTCAAGGATCCTTCCCCACAACTTCCATGACCAACAGCCTCTTTTTAAAGCCAGAGCAAATACTGCTTTAAGAGTCATCAGTAAGAAATAAAAGCAACTGAAATCAGCATTCTCTCACACAGAATTTAAATGTTTCCAAGCAACACAGTGGGTAAACTGTAGTCCAGAAGAAATAATTGTTCTGGTTTGAAGTAACTTTATGGGTTGATGGGGTGATGGGAGTAAGAATGGGTTGATGGGGTGATGTAAGCTGGCACACAAAAGCCTACTTGTACTTTCTGCACTTCAGTAAGCATTTACAATTACATGAATGTCACTTTTTTAAAAGCCCCAGGCCTAATTCTTCCAACAGCTGAATTAATTTCTTTATAAGTAGTGTCAATTTAATAAGCAGTGTGAATTTTAGCAGGATTTTTTCTGATTTATATCGCTGGCACTGAGTCACTCTGGATGTAGGCAAAAATATATGTTCTGATTATGTTACAGATCAGAATACAGATAGCTAAAACTGGAGATTTTAATTTCATCATTGATATAAACATTGTTTATGTTTGTTTTGAATTTTAAAATGAACAGATTACAACGGTGAAAATGGTAAGTAAAGCTGAATAATCAGGAAGGCTTTTACATGATAAATTCTGTATTGCAAATGGCACACAGGATAAACAATCAAAACAAGAAAGGACAGTTGAGGCTGCTGTTAGGTTTTGCTGTATATTCAAAGCACTATCCTAATCCATTGCATTGCATAGAGTTAGAGTGATTGTCCTCACTTTTCATGCTCCTGTGTTTCCTTGTATTCAGTATTAATAATTCTATGGTGGGAGAAGAGAAATTAAAAAAAAAAAAGCATTATACATTTCTATTTGTTCATGTCTAGGAAACAGCCATAAAGCTGCAGGCCAGCTAGTAGGTGATTTTCTTTTACTATGTTATGTGTATAGATATATAAATATAGAGTCACCACCTGAAGATGGTTACTAAAAGACTTCTTTAATACACATTTATGTTCTTCTTTAGTGGTAGTATGAGGGAGATGACATTAAAAGCTCTCAGATATTTAATGGTATAATAAAGTGATTTTCATTTTAGCATGTTACAATCACCCTTCTCTCAGCACTTATTGCTGGTCCTCTTGGCCATAGAAATCCTTTCATAACGGTATCATCTCTTGCTTAGAAACCTCAAGCTGCCTGTACGGTAACCACCATGTCTTGGCAGCACCTTGGACTAAAGCGATGCAGTCCCTGTTAGTATCTGACACCTGGTAGAAATGGTGAGGTATTGACACATCTTACTTGCATGTGGTAAAAGGCCATCTGGAAAAGAAGGCCTTGAAAATGGTTCAGTTTACTTGAAATTCAACGTTAAAAAAAAAGAAATCACCACCTGCCATCTGCTAATGTGTCTTTGTTGTGCCAAGGCTTCAGAGCAAAGAGTGAGTGTGTTCCCTTTGATATTAACAGACCTGAAGTTGCACCTTTTTGTTTTTTTCATGCTGTAATACTGCTTGATGTTTTATGTTTTATGGTTGTGTAACTGTACAGTTTTGGGCTGCAGTCACTGATGCAACTTTAGTTTCATCCCACATGTCATCTGCCAGCCGTGTAAGTAGAGCTGGGCATTTACACTTAACCGTAATTCACCTGGGACCGGTGTACGTTGGTTTTGTGCCCTCGTCATGTTTGCTTTGCAAACAATGTAGCAAATGAGATTACAAATAAAAGTCTTCCCCAGACCAAAAATATTTACCAGGACATGTCAGAAATGTTGCAAAACCGAGGTGCTGATTCATAAATCAGAAATTACTGTGTCAATCGCTCTCAAGAGCAAAACAAATTACATGATAAAAACCTGTAAACAGTGAACAAGTATGCACAAATAAACTCTTAGGAGGCAACTAAAAACAGAAAGTGGGGAAAACTAAATGCACACCATGTTTCCTACCTTTTGGTTTGCCCAGCTCTGCTTATAAACAACTGAAATTGTCCCCAGGATCTGTTCTGTGAATGCCAGATTAGGGTGCATAGCACAACATTCTTCAGTTGCATGAGGAGTCAAGAGCAGTCATCACCAGCATTTCCATTTCTTCCACTGGCCAAGAAAAATATTGTGCAGCTACAGTCTAGGTTGCCACCAGTTATATACCCTTGTTGGCAGACCACTGGTCTAAAATGCTTTCTGACATGTATTCTAACCACAACAGCTTCCAGCTCTTCTGTAAAACCAGAATGTCAATTGCCTTTCCAGGGGAAGGCTTGCTGTTCCATCTGTGGAGCAGAGGCCAAGCATCTGGGGAGAAAGTCCACCCAAGTTTGCAACAAAACCCAACAGAGTTGTTGTGCGTGAAGGCCAAACAGGCAAATTCTCGTGTAAAATAACAGGACGACCTCAGCCTCAAGTAACTTGGTTTAAGGTATGATTTCCCCAAAAGCTTATGTTTTCAGTCTCTTTTGAAATTTTGTGACTTGAAAGGATGAAATGCACTTGACAGTCTAAATGATCATGGTGAGAGTTTACATACAAGGAGAGCCATATTCTTCCACATTTTTATGCTGAATAAACTCACAAAAAATAATAGTGCTTCTTCTCAGTCTAAACTTCTCCCTTATATGTCTCATTGTTGAAAATGTTTCAACAAAAGCTGTCTGAAAGCACCGAATTGCATCCAGGTTCCATTAAAAAATACCAATTATGGGAAGTACTTGCCCAAAGACCTTACTAAATAGGTCAAGGAAATGGACAAAGGACAAGAAATGAGAATACCACCACCACCTCTGGTTTATGGGGAAGGTCTGCAGGGGCTTAATGCTTTGACTGTGGTTACAGAGGAGTCTCTGACAGCTGTGAAAATTATAGCTATATTTCCCAAGTTCCATGTCAATGGCTCAGTCATAGACTTCCTTTTCTGTACCATTCACATGGAATTTTACCTGCACATTATATTGAAGATGATGCTTGCAAAGAAGTTAAATTGAATTGAAAAGGAAAATAACTGTTTAGTAATGAACAGATATGATTGGGGTTTGGCATGCATGACTGTTTTTTGGAAATTAAAAATGAAAAGTTCAAGTTGGATGAACAGCTGTTCAACTGTTTCAGTCTGGCCTCTGCTAAAACACTGGTAGGAGAAAAGTGTCTGACAGAAAATAGGAGACATAAAAAGCAGCTGTCAGCTTCAGACCTTTCAGACCTTCAGCAGTAAAATTGGGAATTGTGAATATCTGTCATTTACAGAAAAGATATATATATGAGCAATATTTAAAAATCATTAGACTATTAAAAAAACATTGAAGTCTTAAGTCCCAGGGTCCCCTTTGGGCATACACAAGATCTCCAAACACGTTTTTTTTTGTTTGTAAGGAGAGAGCTTTCATGTAATAGCTAGGCATTGCACTGATTATGCCATTTTTACTGAAACTGTCAGTATTTTAGAGGATTACAGTTACTTTCTTTAATTTGGAAGAGCAAATATATGAGTGCTCTGATGGCATCCTGCTCCCATTCAGCCTTCAACAGACAATTATGTCCAGTCAACAGAAAAAACCCCAACTTTTATCAGTGCTTCTATTTTCTCTTGGCATCTCCNAGAGAACAGGGAAATGCTTCCAAGTCATTTTCTGCTTTATTCCAGACTTATCTGTGTCTGTAGTACAAGAATGTCAGGGTACATCCCCAAACACAGGCAGCCTCTTGCTGTGGAAGCACTCACTGACATCTCCTTCAGCCGCTAGCTCCATCCAGAGTCTGCTTCTCCTTCCAGCTGCCCTCAGTTCTGTGGGACCTGCTGGCTCTCTGGGACTCTGCAGTGCAGCTGCTCCACCACAGCCTGGTTCCAGGCCCACCAGGCTTGCCCAGGGTTTCCAGACATGCAGCTCCGTGCAAAACAGGATTTGTCACTCAGTTCTCTTTGTTCAGAGCTGTATGGTAAATGAGAATTAGGGACTACCAATCCAGCAGTTTGGATCTACTCTGTGGTACTTCTCCATTCATTTCTTGCAGTTTGCTGGAGGTTATATTATATTATATATTTTGCTATTGATTATCACCTTCTATAATGTGTGGAAATGAACTTACAGGGCTGCTGGACCACATCTGGCTACTGCAGCACCAATAGATGGCCACCTTCCTTACAGCATGGAAGCTTTATCAACAAGTCAAATTGCACTTTTCAGAACTAATGAATAAGCCTGTTTGTAAACATCCTACTCTGCTTGTTGTTTTCTTTCCAATTTTCTTACTTGTTATGTTGCAAGGAACAGAAGATTCTGTATCATCACCAACCCCCTGATGAGAACTAGCTTTTTTGTAATTCCATTAGGACTTACAACACCCAGATAGCAGTAAGTTGATAGACTTCAAGAATGACAGTGTCTGTAAACACTGTGATGTTTCTCAAATGCTTACTGCCCAAGTAAAATTGTAGTTTTGTAGGCTTTCCCTTCCTAAACTTAGGATGGGGGAACCTGTGGTGTCTGACAAGGCTCAATCTTAATGGCTGCTGCTGAAGCAGAAGCACTGATTTGCTCACAAAAGAAATATTGGTCAACTGCTTTGTAGAATTTAAAGGCAAAAATTGTCATTGTGATCAGCTACTCTGTGTAACAGAGAGCACAGACCTACACACATTCCTTCCTGGCTTAAAGCCATATCTTTGGATTTAACTCCAGTGTAGCTATTGAGGGATAGAGAACTACTCTGCAGATTGGAAGATTTTGCTTAAAAGCATTTGACTTCCTGGAACAAACAGGAACATAAAACTGGTTTGACCCCACATACAATGAAAAGAATTTTTTCTGGGAATCTGGGTATAATAAACAGGGAAAGGCCAAAACCAGACTGAGATGAGTAGGTGGAAAAATAGAGGAAAAAGAAAGCCTCCTGAAGATATGAATTACAGAATTTTGGACAATTTATTGTTTTGTTTATACCATATGAGTATTATTCATAGAAGGAATTTGGCTAAAGGATAGCAGAAAGGCATTTTGACTTAATGTTTTATAAAAAAATTCTTGCTCCCCTTCTCTTAACAATAGCTGCTGTCTCATGGTGTCCTGTGATATTTGCAGGGTGATATTCAGTTACAGCAAAATGAGCGTCTCCACATGTATGAGAGAACAGGCATCCAGTTCTTGGAGATCCAAAATGTTCAGCTTGCTGATTCAGGAATTTACACGTGCACAGTGGTGAACAGTGCTGGGAAGGCATCTGTGTCTGCAGAGCTCACCGTTCAAGGTACAGCAAAAGGTTTGCAGGAGAGAGAAAAGTGAGCCACAGACATTCCTTTAAAATATGTCTGGCTGCGTTCTCAACATTCACAAGAAACATTCACTTTTTCTCATTATCTTCGTCTCTCTCTCTTCATTAAATGATGCTGTGACAGCTTGGAGCCTGCTACAGCTGTAAATGTTGTGTTGGTTCATGGAAAAAAAGGCTATCCAAGTGCTTGGTAACAGCTTCCTTTAAAAACACTTTTTCATTTTTACTGTGACTTTGACTTCTATGTTTTGAACATAGATTTGAATTTCAGCAAATGGTACCTGGCACTTGTCATTATAATCAGTAATTAATTTTGTATTTTTTGATCCAGTAGCACCAGATGCACATTTATGCCAACTCCCTTATGGAAGGCAAAATTCTATCTATATTTGTAGCACTATGAAAGTAAAGTAAAGGAGCATAATTCTAAATTGTGAGAGAGAAAAAAACCCAACTTAAGAAGATTCAAATTTAGGCTTCTCCACTCCCAACCCTGCCTATTTCACTGCTTTTTAAGGAAACAAATGTCTTTGCATAAGTAGGATGTTCTATTCCATACATGCATTATCATATACAGCTCATTTTGCAGTTTGATGCTTCTTAGGGTGCTCTTTGCATCAGCCTTAAAATCATACAGCCTTCGGTGAGCACACTAAGGAGGAAGTTCTTCAGTGGGTAAGCAGTCACTGGGCCCAGTTAAATAATTAAATCCACAGCTGCTGGCTTCAGCTGAAGTTGTGAGGTCAATGGGTTACATATGCAGCCAGCAGTGAGTTTTTTGTAGCAAGACTTTTCGTTTCAGGTCAGTGCTGTCACTCTGTAAGGTATCAAGAATATAAATAAGTGGCTGTACATTTGGGATGCTCAGAACCACAGCTAACCTTTCTACAACTTAAAGCTGTACTTTTTGTCTGTGAGTTCCAATCTGATGAAGCCATTGTAGAAGAAGCTTCGACAGTTTGCGTGTTCAACAGAGGTTTTACAGAAAGGGCTGTTTCTTTCAATAAGCCTTTTATCTAAACATAAAACTTGATCCCTAATTGCTCTCCCTGAAGTGGTGAGCTTTCTGTTCTGTAATGGCTACATCTGCCTTGAGAGACGATGCGGAACTGGGGTCACAAAGTCAGTTGTGGTATATGTTTGCTTCAGATGCTGACCATATCTCTGAATAATGTGGGCATTCTTTCTTGGATTAGTGCAGGTCAGTAAAAAGGGCACTCTTTTGCAATGCTCTTGATTAAATGGATGATTCCACTTACCTGACCACAATATATAATACCTAGTTCTTTCATTATCAATTAAATCAGGTTGTCAGAGTTGCTGCAAGATGTTAGCAGGCAATCAAGTGGCTCAGAAGTACTACATGTTCTTTCAAAGACATGCAGTCTCATACATAGATGTTTTCCTCCAATAGCTGTATTTTTTCCCCGAGTGGAAGGTGAAGAGGGAGGAGGAAATATTTGTTTAATTGACAGGGTTGCATGGTATTGTCTTTTCTGCAACCAGTAGTTATGCAGCTTATTTTTCTGCATTTATTCAGTCTTTTCAGTTTTAATTTCTATATTTCTGTTACTCTTTATTGAAAGGTTTATTGAAATGAGGTCAATGGGTTTTTCCCTCTCTCACTGCAACTTTTGTTTGTGTGTAAATAGATTCTTTTGGTCACTCTGAATGGCTTGGCAAATCCAAGCATTTAGATGTGGATTTTTGCTTGCAAAACACAGTGGAAATCAGGACATCATCCATCACATGATTTTGTCTTTTCCCTGAGGCAGAGACTCTGAAAGCATTCTTATGGAGTACCTGTTGGTGACTTGAAAGATTTCTATTGCAAATTAATTATTACATGTCTTTCTACTGTAGTTTCTACTCTCACAGCTGACAACAGCGTAGGTGCAGCTTTGATCTGACCAGAAGAAAACAAATTGCATCCTGAAATGTTAATTAGGGGGTAATGGAGAGATGTGGTTGGTATTTGACCTAGAATGGTATTTCTCTCCTCACAACTATTTATTATCTCATGCTGCCCCCAGGAGAAACAAACACTGTCATGGAGGATTACAGATTAGGAGACTGATTGTGGGCAAATATGTGCTCATTTTATCAGCGCATCTGATGAGGCACCTTGGCACATCAGTTCAGCTCAGCCCTGTTCCCAAATTTCTTGACGGTGTTGCAGAGTGAAGAAATGTGATGCATTAGCTTTTGTGTTTTTCATGTTAAATGTGATAATTCTTGCTACACAGCAAATGGGTTGGTAAATGTTTACAGGTGGGTCCAGGTTTTGGGAGGTTTTACTCCTGTTGACTTGGTTCTGTGTTTTAGCCAGAGGACAGCTGCAGTTTCACTGTGAGCACCCTCAGGTGTAGGACTAACTGATGATTTGTCTTTCTCCACCTCTGCAAACTCTGTGGAGTTATCATAAGACTTGATAAGCTGCTTCCCAGTTGGAAGCTCTTCCTTACTGCTCTCTCCTAATACAGAGCTCTTGAGGCTCACCAAACCACCAAACCTTTAGTTCACGCCCGTTGTGAGAACACGACTCAGCCCATGTCTCAAAATGGACCAAGACATCTTTGGGTTTCAGCTGAGCAGCTTCCTGTTGTCCATATCAATTTCAAGTGTGGTGACAGTCAATCTTGACTTCAGTGGATTGAAAATTGGAGGAGTGAAGGTTATTAAGTATATTTTTTGCTTAAAATCTTCCAAATGTTTGGAATTGTGCGCAGTATTTGTGTGTGTAAGTTATCTGTTTCTTCATTTATATTTCAGGTCCAGATAAGACCGACACATACACTCAGCCACCTTGGTATGTTTTTACTGGAGTACTTTCGCTGACTATTAAATTGCAGTGCACTAATTTTCACATTTACTGCATGTGCTTTCTTCACAAAGTGATAAATTTTGAGGGGGTCAGTCTGTATTTGGGAGTTAGAAAATGTTTGCTTGGAATAAGATTCTCTCTTGCTGCCCAAATCAGCTGTCCTGGTAGACTCATAGGAAATAGTTGGTAGAACTGGTGGCAACATTATGAAATACAGAGTTCTGGTCTGGATCAGGAAAGCAAAATTTAAAAATACAAGTTATGGGAGGAGAAATTGTACACTGTACTAGAGGGTCAAACTTCCTTTTTGGAGTTAGCAGCTTGAGTGCACCTTGTCAGTACTGAGCTGGTTGCTCTTTCCTGCCATAAACTAAACATGGTATGGCCATGGTCTTTGCTGTTGTCTGAAAATACATACAAAAGTAGGGCTAAAGTAACAAGAAAGAAAAAATTAATATGTAGGCCTTTATCAAGATTTTTTAAATTAAATTACTATAATATTTAAAAATTATTTAATAAAATTACTTTTCTTCATGAATGGAAAATGCAGGAATGAAAAGTTCAAGGCTGTCTGTGTAAGATGCTTTGATGAAGGCCAGGTGCTTTATAGTCATTGGGTTGTTTAATCTGTCCTCACATGCCCTGGGTGAGATTTCGAAATGGCATGTTCACGTTGTCCTAACTGCAAAGTGGAATTGAAAATGCTGTGCTATTCTGTTTTTCAGATCTGTGTGATTTTTAGGAACATACTTGAAAGTAAGTTTAGTATAAATGAAACTGTGAAGCATTGCAGGCAGAACTCCCCATGCATGTGGTTCTCCAGAGTAGTTCTGCATCCTCCATCATTTATTCACAAAAAAAAAGATATTTTGTAAAATGAAAAAGTCTTACAGTTGTAACTACGAATCTCAAACAGTACATCAAACTCCAGCTGAAGAAAGTACCCCAATAAATATCAGAAGTCTCCCTGAGAGAATAAGTTAATGGCATCAAGTGCAGCAAAAGAGAGCTGGGCTTGAAATTACTGCCCTTATTTCAAATGTGTTCCAATTCTGCCTTGAAGTAATACTGTGGAAGTGTGAGACACAGACACAGTGCTCTACAGGTGATAGCTTAGGGATCAAAGCAGTCACCTTCAATGAAGGAGACTTAGGTTCAAGTCCCCAGTTAGTCAGCGACTTTTGTGCCCCTATAGTACTGAGCAGCAGATCCACCATAATTCTGATAAACTCTTCCTAATAAATCCATAGCTGGTATTGTTACATCCAGTCAACTTTTTTATGTGCCAATACCCCTTCTCCCTCCCCTAGACTTTGGTCAAATTTCCTATCAATCCTGTTTTGAAGTTACCTAAATTACAAGACACCATAATTAGAAATAGTAAAATCACTTCACAATTTTCATTTCCCTTTAGGGAAGTATTTTATGTGACATTTTAAGCTATAATTGTACATGACCTCAATTTATTAAAGCATCAAGTAGTGTTACATCATGGTCATTCAGATCTCATGTAATTGCTTCCCATCTAAAGCAGTGCATGCAAGGTTAATGTATGACTCACAGAACATGTTAGAGCTTGAGCAGTGGACTTGTATCCCAAAATTCCTGAGCTGAGATAGTGTCTGAGCCCTGATTTCATTTAATGAAGCTTTTCACTTCACCTCTTTGACTCATGATCTGTGTGAAAGAATCTAAAGGCTAATCAGTTCACCTTCTTGCTAAGGGCTTATATATCATTACTGATAATAATGAGTCTTTATACACTGTCATGTATCTCCAAACTTCTCATTTTCCTTCAGTGTGCCATCAAAACCAACCACACTTGCCGTTAAAGCTGTTGAAAATTCAGAATTCAAACAGGCAACCAGCAATGGGATTGCTAAAGAGCTGAAATCCAGCAGCACAGAGCTCACGGTTGAAACCAAAGACAGGGTGTCAGCAAAGAAAGAGTCCTTTTACATCACCAGAGAAGCCAAAGAAAGTAAGCAAGGACAGCACCAAGAAACCAACACGGTGTCTTCTCAAGAACATAAAGAAGGAAAAAAGGGACCTCAGGTCTTGCAGAAAACTTCAAGCACCATCACGCTACAATCTGTCAAACTGCAACCAGAACCAAAGGCTGAACCCCAGGCCACTTCCATCAGACAGGGTGAAAACAGGAAAAGGGCGGTGCAGCTCCTGATGTCAGCTCAGCAAACTCCACCTCTGACGGGGCATGTCAGCCCCAGGACTCGAGAAGCAGAAAACAGGTCGGGAGCCCGGGGGTCTGTAATGGAGGAGAAGAGGGAGCCCCTGGGAATTCCTCCTCAGTTTGACATCCATCCACAGAATCTGGAAGCATCAGAAGGCCAGGAGATTAAATTCAAGAGTAAAGGTAAAGGGATGAAAATTATCCCAGCCCCTGGGATTAGTCAGAAAGGGGTTCCCTTTCTGTGCATGGAAGTGGAAGGCAATTTTTCCTTCTTTGAAAGTTGTTCTCCTCTTAAAGCCTTTTGGAAACAGATGCAGAATCCAATGCTGTTTCCACAACACTTGATGAAATTTTCAAACTATCCTATACCATAGTGTCCATCTCCTCTCTCATCTGGGCTTTCCTCAGATGTAACCAATGCCCCTCCTTCTAGGAGGTAGCTTTACGCCCTCTTATATGAGGGTGCAAGAAAGAAATGGATGGCACACTTTCCAGAATTGTAATTAGTTACACTGCCCTTGAGCCAAAAAAGCATCAGGTAAGAAAATACAGTCAGTCATTGCATGTCCCTTGCGGCATCTATTTTTATGTCTCGTATCACTCAGCCTGATCTGAGTGCTTCCTAACAGCTGAAATGATAAAGTCAGAATTCAAAGGGAGGTTTAGAGTTTGTTCCAGAGAATTTGAATGGGTTTTAACCTCTCAGAAGAGTAATGAGAGTAGCATTTTGCCAAATCTGGGTAGTAGATTTGGAACACTGCTCTTTTTTCTTTTTTTAATTGCAATTTAGAAAATAATCTGGAAGCATTTTTCTGCTTTTTTTTAAATAACATTTGCACTTTAAAGTGTTCACATAAATGAGGAAGAAATTGGTTTTTTATTTCTCTAGGGGCAAAAAAAACCCCAAATCACACAACACCATGGTAATTTATTTCACTTCTTGATAAGTCTTGCCCCATGAGTACAGAATATAATTTCTATCAGAAGTGCAGAGCATATGGAGTGGAGAAAAGATTCCAAAGATCCTGGCACATTTTGAATAGTTTATTTTTCAGGTATATTACTAAAAATGTGAATTGTTTTCTGTCAGAGCATCTCACACACTTTGCAAGATTTAACTGATCCATGACCCTGCTTGGTAGGGAAATACAGTCCCTATCGTAGAGAAATAAGGAGATCATCCAATTTTTAGTGAAGCCTGTGAATGCCTTCTCATTTGGCTTCGGACACAAAGCACAAACTCTTACTTGTAAGGCACGGTGTCTGCATGGAGATCACAGTGGAATGTCCCTAATGCACTTTAATAAGTAATCTGGGAAACTCCCCTGAGAATCCTCTCTGCAGATTGACCAGGGTTGCTTTCACTTGCCGTTCTCCCTGCTCATGCAGCCTCACCTCAGGCACATCCAAGGCTATACCAAGGTGACCTTTGAATATCTCCAGGGTGGGGAAACTCACAACCTCTCTGGGCAACCTGTGTCAGTGCTGAGTAAAGAAGGGTTTGTGTTCAGACAGAACCTTCTGTGTTTAAGTTTCACATCCATTTTGTCTGACTTTTAGAAGAACAGTTTTCAGACAGAAGGGTTTTTTCAGATGTGGTTTTTCAGGTTACCAAATATTTGTTGTTTTAAAAGATGGACTGGCCAAGAGTTTATAGAAGATCAAAAATATCAAACTGTCTTTCTGACAATAGTTGTTTTTATTGCCCATTAACGTTTGTATAATTATGTATGTGTAAAGTGTACCTAATTTACACTAAAGTAAATAATGGAATTATACTAAATAACACTAATTATGAATACCTATTCATAAAAATCCAAATGTCTGATTGTCTAGTTTCAGGGAGGCCAAAACCAGATGTGGAGTGGTTCAAAGAAGGTCGACCTATTAAAGCTGGAGAAGATGTCCAAATATATGAGGAAGATGGAATTCATTGCCTATGGATAAAAAAAGCCTACTTGAGGGACAGTGGATCTTATAGCTGTACAGCTGTCAACCCCAAAGGCCAGACTTCCACCAGCTGGTTGTTAATTGTCAGAAGTAAGTAAGCTCTTGTCAACCCTTCTGCGCTTTGGAAACTATTGTCATCTAAGCATACTTAGAAAAAGGCTCTAAGTGGTAAAGCTAATTTCATCAATTTCATTTAAAGGAACTGTTTTCATTTTGGGTTTAAAGGTCCTAAAGTTGAAGAGGTTGCTCCGTGCTTTTCCAGCGTCTTGAAAGGATGCACTGTGAGCGAAGGGCAAGACTTTGTGCTGCAGTGCTGTGTAGGAGGGGTCCCTGTGCCTCACATCACATGGCTTCTCAATGGTAAGGAATTCCCTGCTCTGCAACACCTGCATGAACGCACTGACACCCCAAAGCGCTCTAAATCACCCTAATACAGCCCGCTGGCACACCTGAGGAAAACTCTGCGCGAGAATCGAGTGCACGAAAGGCGGTGTGAGCAGGGTCTGTGTTGCCGCAGTTCGGCGCTGTGTCCAGCAGGGTGCGCTGGTGACACACGGCTGTGCCAGGTGAGTTACCTGGGCTATGTCAAGCCCTCACAGCGCTGTGACACGGCTGCACTGCAGCTGCTGCCCTGTGCTGAATCCTATGCTGGCCCCGTGCCTTTGGCATGAGCTTCTGCTCTGAGCGTAATGGGTTGGTATCAGGATCCTGCAGAGACAGTAAATTCTAAGCAAAGTATCACAGAAACACAGAATATTCTGAGGTGGAAGGGACCCACAAGAATCATCAAGTGCAACTCTTACATGAATGGCCCATACAGGGATTGAACTCGTGACACTGGCATTATTAGCCCCATGCTTGGACTGACTGAAACCCTTCCGGTTCAGCTACTATAGGTGCATCTCCCAATTTATATTTAGTTTCCACTCAAAATACTCTGCATCATTCAAGAGTTATGTTGTAGGAATGTATAAATTGCCACACAAGATATGTAGGACGGGCCTACCTGCACATACGAGAAATAGTGAGGGAGCTTATATTCATATTTGGTTTTAACTCAGATTTTGGCTTCTCTTGAATTGTGTCTGCTTTGCCCTGAAAAGCCTCTTATACGTAAACATAACAGCAGATTAATTTAATAGGAATAAAGAAGTACTACATCAAAAGTGCCTTGCCCATTTTGAACTATCAGGAATTGCTTCTGTATCCTGTCAGACCTAGCACTGCTCATGCAAAGCAATCAACCCATCCCCAAGATGCACAATTCCAGCTATTCAATTGAAACAACCTTAAGGTGGACATAGGAACACAAGTGATCATTTAAACATCATTCATTTTTCAATACACGTGTTTATGCTTTTCAGTCTGAGTGCAGTATTTCACTCTTTACTGTACGGAGGAGACCAATGCCTGATTCCACCCTTCCATCATCTGGGCTGGTCATAATTGGCATTAGCATCTCTGTTCCCAAGATCTTGAAATCACAGCTCTTCTGGTTGCTTCTCAACTAGAAATATGTTCCTTGAGATTCTAATGCTTGCCTAAAGCTGACTAAAAAAAGTAAAATATTTTTTACTTTTATTGGACTGTATAATCTCCTACCCTGCCCTGATTGTGCAGCTGAACAGTGAAGTTTCCTTAACTTCCTCTTAATATCAGAGTTAGGCCCAAACATCAGTGTTTTGCTTCAGTTCCAAATGATTTCAGAAATCCAGGCACTACATGCTTTGGCTAAGGACTCTTTCCATTTAAAGCCATATCTGTAAAACACTAGAAAAACTTGTTCAGCTTAACTCTTGATCACCTCTTTTACTCCTGAAGTGCAACTGATTTTTTTTTTTTTTGGCAGACTCTCCCAGGCTATCTATCTTTGCATGTGTATATGTGTGTGGTTATAAACAAAGAATAGCATACTTTGCCATAAAGATGTTTCCTCCAGGATTATTTTAAAATTAATTATTTGCACATGATCTCTGTTTTCCTTTAGCTATTCAGAGTAAATGGGCTAACTGAAAAAAGGTGGCAGGGCAAATGAACCGTGACCTTGAGACTGGTATGTTCCCACAGCCTGGGCTGTTCCACTTCCCAATAACTCCATGTCTAGAATAGAATGGCCAGTGCTTTATTTACAACACAAAGCATGTGAGTAAAGGTTCTGACACTCTCCTATTGGACATAATTTGTCTCTCTATCTGAAGGCTATGCTGAAGTTCCTCCTTTGCAGATGTGAGTAGAACCTCTGTTTGGCTGTGCAAGAATTGTCTTGCAGCTCAGGAGCAACTCTGAGTCATTTCATCCTCGTATTCCAGGGTACCCTTACTCATAGTGTCCCCTTAGACACTGAATGATGTAGTTATACTCAGTTATATTCACATACAGAACATCTTCCTGTCTCAGATGACTGACTTTGGGTTGATTTTCAAATGACTTACAGCTCATCAGGCATAGATTTATGGTCTCCATTTATGTAACCATATTCTAACCAGAACACTGTTGTCTCTTGAAAAATAAAGCCTAGAGATAAATAAGCCACACGTTTCTGCGATGCACTGTGCCCCCCTGCCTTTTTTCAAGTTGTTTATTTTATATTGAACTTTCCTCTCACTGAACTCATGTAAGTCTGCCCCTGTTCAAGTATAATCATGTTTACATTGCATCCACACTTCTAACTGCAATTGGCTCGATATCACAATGCAGGTGGGGGGCGTTTTTTAGTCAGTTGGATTTCAAACCATTAGGGTTCTGTAAGTGAGAGTCAGTGCATTAACTCTGCTCTTAAATCAAAAGGCAGTGATGAATCTGTGTAACAGAAGCACAAGGAACTCTCATAATAATAAAAATTAGACACATCGTATATTACTGTAAAGACACAAGCGCACGACTTTCATTCCGGACTGCTGAAACATATCATTATAGTTTAATGCTTTTCTGTCTTACACAGGACTGTGAGACATAACTGTTTATATACCATTTTGATACAAATGTGAAGGGATTATAAACTGTTGTTTAATGTTGACAATTCCATCTACACTCCTGGGGTTATTATTTTACTTAAGGATCAAATTGGCTGTTGTGATATCCACTTGAATGCAAACATTTCCTTCCTGTCTACCACCTAGCTAGATACTACAAACTTCTCATATTTATATCTATGATCAAATAAAGGAGAAAATTGTGTTTCTGGTCCTGAAATATTACTCCAAGCAGACATAACAGTGCTTTTGGCAAAATGACATGGTAGAGTCTTTTATGAACTGGCCATATGAAGAAAAGTATATAATTTGAGGCAGGCAAACCAATTCTGTTTTAAAAAAGGTGTATTAGCATCTGCTCTCCATGTTTGGAATATAAAGCTTTTTATATTCACAACTGAACTCTATGACAGAGGAAGAAGCAATAAGCTATGAGCAATCTCACTACTGTTCAAAATACAGCACTTTGCAGAACTCCATAGAAATAAAAATCACATGGGACAGGACGTGTAAAGTTCACTAGAAAATATCAAATGCAAAATGTCTTCCAAGCATGACAATGATAACAAACCAGAATTAATTTGAGTGGAATAGCGAGGAAAGAATGTATATCTTGGTGAAATAATGAATGTGAAGACAAAGTTATCATAACAAATGTGAACAGAAGGCTGCTTTGAGAAGAAGAAAAAAAAAAGGAAGGAAGCAGAACCTGCTCCATTCCAGGCTGGCCATCCCTTGATATGGACCAGGCTGCATGGTGTCCAGCCTGCCTTCTCCAATCTCCAAGGAATCCACGCCACCTGAGAACTGAAAGCCTTGCCACAACTTCTTGTACAATGTTACATACAAGTACTACTTTAGATACCAAAAATATTTACCAGCTGTGACTACATGCGAATTCAAAATGTTTTCCAAGCATTATACAGATTGACCTCTCCTTCAGGTCAAGTGAGACAAAAAATAGATGATATATGCTCTGCATTGTTTGTAGTTACTTCTTGGCATCTGTGAGGATGAGAAGTTTTTCCATATTCATAGAGACTGCACAAATAAGAGCTACCTGACTGAACTATGAATTTTATCTGAGCTCTTACTCTTCTTTGCAAATCTGCCATTAAAGCTTTTTTCCTGCTTTTTCAAGATGGTTCTTTTCTCCTTTTGCTCTCCCTCTACGTTTTATTTAGGTTTCTTTCTGAATTTTCACTGATTTACCGACAACTTCCGTGAAAGAAAACTTCTTGTGTTTTAGTTCTGGCCTCACCAAAGCCTTATAAATAACTTCTTGTATGTGCTCTCTGTGACAATACTTCAGTGTGTAACTCCAGTTTACTTTATCTTTCTAAAATACTTTCTTGGTAACTTCTTTTGCAATTGCAGGAATAAGGAGTATATGACTCTTTTAAGTATCTTTCTATTCGTATTGCTTTCTGTGTGGGTTTTCTTTCTCTCAAAGTTTAATTGAACCTCTTTCTGCTGAATTTAAGAACAGTACGACCATGACTTTAGCATAACAATTCTCTGAGTAGTGTTTGGTTTTAGGATAGCTTTGTGATTTGTCCAGAAAGCTTTTTATAAATGGGCCAGGGGAAAATTTCCTTTCTTCAGGCATAACATGCCAGCAGAAAGGTATTTTTTGTTATTGTTCCTGCTGCCAAGCTGTCCTGGAGGTTTGACTGTTCTGCCTCTGGAGAAGGGAACGTTTCACTACTGGGAAAGTTGTTTTCATTACATCAAAATATAAGTACTGTGGACGTAACTTAGAATCTTGCTGCAGGTTATTCCTAAGGGCTGATATGCTTGTGTTCTTTTTCTGGAGTCTAATGAAAAGGCTGTTCTGTAAGTGATTTCACTATTTTGTGAATAATGCTAAAAAATAGCCAGTTTTGTTGGGAGCTGGAGTGAAAAAGAGCCCTGACAAAATTTGCGGATGTGGTGAAGGATTCCATTTTTTGTTTTTGCATGCAGAGCACTTACCCTATTCATTTGGTTACTTACAACAGAGATATAAAGGCATTGTTCTGCTTTCGATAATGCAGTTTTTATCCCGAGTGTACTTCTGATACAGCACCATAGCATCATTTGTCACCACTAATAGTTTCAATGTCAGAATCCCAGGCAAGGACCCTGTCAGGTTAGACATTCTATAGTTGGACCACGAAGGCAGTCCAGTGCCCCTTGTCCAGAAATCTTTGCTTGGGCTTTAACTCTACCTGTACATATTTGAATGTAGTGCTATTCCCATGTGCAGAAACTCTGTGGTTCAGCATAATAGTTCCAACAGTCTGTGTGTGACTGAGGCAAAATGCCTCAGAGGAGCCAGTAATAAGAATACATCACCTGTGACAAAGGTTGGAGAGAGTTTATTCTAAAATTGGAGTCTTCTGGGTAGTTGATTAAATTTTCACCCCAATTTTTCGTGCAACACCAAATTTGCTAACTTAGCGAACAGATGGCTTATAAGCAAGGGATGAAGATCATCTACCACATTTTATAATATATGCAAGAATTGGATGATGCTGATTTTGGCACATGTCATTTCAGAATGAAACTTTGTATGCAGATAGAGAGTGCACAGATAGTACACACTGCCTTCTGAGTTGGCTTCCTTTGAAAATTGGAGATGAGAGAAAAATCTGTCCCATCATTTAATTTATCCTACTCATAGTGCAGAACTGGTTTTTAGAAACCCCAGACTTGTGCCCTTTAAAATTATTTTGGCAATGAAATAAATTTTGATCTTTTTCGGCCACAAATTCCCAAGCGACAGACATCTTTAAATCAGTCCTGCACAATTTCTCTGCTGTTTCATCCTCTTCTCTTAGATGACCCTAATTTCTATTTCCAGCATGATGTTTATGCACAGGTATAAAGTTGTCCTAAGTGTTGCATACACTGGGAAAGCAACCAAAGATGAGTCAGTAGTGGAAACTATTTAATATTGGGAAAACAGATTGCAGAAGCATTTTAGAAAGTAAGGCTGAGATTGATGATGGTCGCTGAAACAATAGCAAGGCAACTTTAAGCTATCTATACTAATATTCAAGTATGTTACAAACCAATTCAAGGAACCAGTTTCTTGAAATGAACTTCTTTAATAGTCACATCATCACAGTTGACACTGTACCCTTCTGTTACTGGCCAAACTGCAATGTAGATAGACTGCTTCTGTGAATCAGCTTCTTGGCTCCATCACAGATTTTGCTGTCTCTCTTGGAATGTCTTCTGCTACAAAGTACCTCTTGGAGGACTTCATGTGCTTCTCCATGCCCAACAGATTTTGCACACCTACCTTTATCTGCATTTTATCTAGTTGGAGACAATGTCTGAAGCAAACACACATTTCTTGTCTTACCCACCTTAGAGAGAATCAAAGATAAACTTTTCTCCTTTTGCTGCTACTCAAGGTAGCAGCCACTGAATCTGATGGTGAGTTTTGTCCCACAACCGTGTTGTGCTGTGTGCTTGGGATGCTGCTGGTTGTAGTCACTAGAGAGCAGTGGCTGTGCACCAGAGAGTGGGATTTGGCTCTGCACTTTAATATGCTGGCTGGTGTTAGGCATCCAGATTTCACTGAAAACTAGTAGTGCTTTTGAAATTTGTGGCTGTTGTATTAAATCAGTTCTCTTCCTTTCTGTCTGCAGACCAGCCAATTCAATATGCCCATTCCACTTTTGAAGATGGAGTGGCAAAACTGACTGTCCAAGATGCCCTACCAGAAGATGATGGAATTTATACCTGTCTGGCTGAAAACAACACAGGACAGGCATCTTGCAGTGCTCAGGTCACAGTCAAAGGTGAATATATCAAACAGTTGTAATTACTGCAATCATATAAGCTATAATCTTTTTTAACAAAAATAATTTTGGATCCTTACCAGAGGTGGTTGTAAGTGAATTCAATGTTTTTCCCAAGCTTTTGTCAGCTGGGTACCTCTTCTCCCCCTTGGAGGTGTGTGCAACTTAAGTGCTTAAGGACTATGCAGTGTAAAGCAATAAGCACATTTCAGAAAAAGGTATTAGTGCTTTGACCTTCACAAAGGCTTAGTGTACAGAGCAGTGAGGCTGTTCTGGAAGAGGTTTACCAGTGTAAGAAAGGACTGGGACTGCTGAAAAAAAATAACTGCAGTATCACTGATATCACCCATCAGGCAGAGAATGTTACAGGGAGGAGGCAGATGCTGCTCCTTTCTCTTGAAATGCTGAGCAGAGACCAATGCCAGGGACTGCAGTTATGATAGGAAATGCTAATGTTCTTGTTCTGTTTCCAGGATTTATCAGATATAATTCTGAACAGGCATGGATCAGCTAATTGGGGACTGTGTAACTCTAAATAAGTGGAATTTTGGTAGTGGAAGTACCAAAAGAACATTGTAGTAAGCAATCGAGGTGACTGCTTGTCTCAGAAATCTGACAGAGTGCTGATTTGACAGAATTGATTGGTTCATGAAAGCCATAATTCTGTACTACAATCTCAACAAACACATTCTAAAAGACCAGAGTTCAAAATGAAGACAAGAGATGACAGAATTGAATAGATAAATTCAACAGTAAGGTAGTATCCATCAGCATCACAGCCTTTATTCTTTCAATCTCCCCTGGCATCAGTCTATACAGGTGCTTTGTTTTATGGCCTGGAGATTATCCCCCTGGCCTTTCTCTTCAATCCCCCTCCCTCAGACTCTCCCTCCCTCTACCATCAAGCCTGTATTTGGTATTTGTCACCTGCAAATTATTTTCCCCCCCAAAGTTATAATAGTTTGTCACTGCCTGTCCAACAGACTGCTGAGTGACAGCTGCCAAGGGAACTATTCCTTTTGTTTATGACTAAATAATACCTGCCCTAAATTTGTACATGCAGTTTGGTGGGAAATGTACCTGATTCCTCATGATCTGTCTTTGTTTACCAGTGTTCTGGGGTGTTTGTCTACAGCTCTTCAGTACTGTACCTGCCCCTATTCTTTCTGTATGACAAGGCTAAAGTGACTACAAAGTAATTCTGGTAAACCTATGAGTTAATGTCTTGATTACCAAATTGAAAATACAGTCGTCCCTTCCCCACCTTCCCCTCCTGAAAAATGGCACAAAGTAGGAAAACACCAATTTAAAATAAGCCTGAAACTAATCTGTCCTCAAAGCTATCATTTATAATTTCTCTGAAGCCCTTCATCTTCATTAGCCAAGGGCTAATGAAGAGTGGTCCACCTCATGGGAGCTGTTTTAGGCATGGAGCCTTCTGATCCTTGACTGGAACTCAGAAACCAAAGGGACAGGCCCCTCTTACTGAGCATTTCTGAGTTATTTTAGGGTTGGCAGGCAATGCTAACATGGGAGCAGTAGTGAGCGGGCCCTTCCCTGGGCTTGGGAGCTCTGCTGAGCTATTTCAGGCCACGCAGTCACTGTTGCACTGTGTTGCATTCCTCTTGCACTTTATGTAGTCTGAGGCTAGAAAGCTGCATTGCAACCATCATGGGGAGTTAGTTTCATCTGCATCCCATTCTATTTTCTGTGAGTCATGGAGTAGGGAGGGGGAAGAATAAGAGCAGAATTAAGAACATACATGACAGGCTGTAAAACTACATGTTCAATATATTTACAGTTTTAGCTGTCCTGTCTTCTTCTTCCCTAAAACTCATTATGTCCCTGTTGCCATGAGGATTAAAGTAACTTTCTCCAAAACTCAGATCAATGTGGATTTTTCTGCCAAAAGTAGAGCCAAATTTAAAACCTAATTTCCAAATTTCTTATCTGTTTGTGTGTATTTTTCCATCAGAACCTCTATCAAAAGGTTATTGACATTAGAGTTCTCTGAGTCTCTGAATGCTGCTACTACGGCTTCTCAAATTCTCAGCTTGTGCAAACAGATTACAACAGAAAATGGTTTTATGTGCAGAAAGGGAGAAAACTTCAAAAATCCTCTCCTGACCAAATACTGATTTTTGGAATAAAGCCTGTAAAATCGTTTCTGAATTGTAACCCATCTTTCTCCAGTTTCTTTTTGTCTCCAAGATGATTTAAGGTTGTCAGGTTTCCTGCAGTGCTCAGTTTATTCATTCATTGTTAGAGAAATATTTTCCTTTTGTATGTGAGAAGTAATCCATATTTAAACTAAGAAGGAATGGATGTTCTTGGCATATCATCAGTATCAGACCGGTGTCAGAATCCAGCTTTTCCTTAACTTGCTTCTGTGGTCCTTGGACACATCCCTGTCTAGGTCTACATTTCAATTCATACTGCCATTTTTGGCTTTGCTGTTCTACTGCAGCAAGGATCTCACAAAGGGACATATCTACTGTGATCACTGGGGGAAATCTACCTGGAGTGAAGAGTCTGTCTTGACAGTAAAACTCAATTTCATTTTTCTAAACAAAACTCAGCTCATAGATAACTCAGAAAAGTTAGCAGCAAGGATAATGAGTGTCAAACTGTTCAGTTCGCATCTGAGTTGTAGTACAAGATGATCCTTAACCTGCTAGTAGGTTACGGGTGTTATCGAGCCACATGCCGTGTTTTCTCATCAGCTTCTGTGCACTCTTTGCCTTTTGGAAGGTCTGTTACATTGTTTTTGTGAAAGGAAATTATTGTAGGAAACAACATTTTAAAGGTCCTTTACCCCATAAAGGGTTACTGTTCCAAGTCCAATTAAATACAAGAGTGGGATTTTTTCCAGTACTTTCAGCATGCTTTGCACTGGGCCCTGGATAATTGGCTAAGCTAATTGTGGCATAGTTTTCCTTCTAAGTCATCACTCTCAGATTCATTTATGGTTGTCTTTTTCTTCCTTATTATTAAGCAGGATAAATTCTGTCAAGCACTGAGCAGCCTCAGTATTACTCCTTTGTTTTGTATGAAAAACGGTGAAGGTACTTAGTTGTTTGCAGGAGGCTTTTTGACTGTGACAAAAAAAAGTCCCACATTTCATATGGATGGGGCATAAGGAATGCAATGGTCTTAAAAAATTAAAATTAATCAGTCTTCTGCATATTTAAAGTGAGAAATTAACATCTTCAGATCACTTCAGATCTCTCTACTTAAGTAAGTGATCTGAAGGCTGAGTAGGGTGGGGTAGATCCATGAGGTAGTCTGTGGAGAAACTAAGTTAATCAAGGTGAAGCTAATTTTGGCCTTGTAAAGGACTAAGTAGACGAGACTGAACCCTGACAGCCGCCTTTCCTCTGTCAGCAGTTTCTCAAAGCTGACACACAGGTGGAGATGAACTACAGAGACTGAGCACTGCTCCCTGGAAAAAACAGCTTAACAAATGTGTTCACCACAAGAATTATTTCAAACTGAACCTCCCAGTGAGTGGGGTCCACTGAGTAAATGCTAGATCAATTGGCCTAATGCAAGTAAACCTGAGAGGTGAGCAACATGGTTCAGTGTTACTCAAACTCTCAATTACAGATGTTTCTGAAATGCTACCATTTGCTACTTTTAAAATGTAGGATTATTTTTTTTAGGCATTTTTTTCTATACACAGGAAAATCAAAATTTGGGAGGCTTTGGGGCTGATGCACATTTTTTAAAAAAGTTTTTAAACAACACATGCATGACTGATTTTTTGCTGTTATAGTATGTGCAAGCTATTGTTTTTGATGTTCACATTTTCACGTTTCATATTAGAATTTTAATGTTGTTTATGATATGAAAATAAATATACAAGCCATTTTTAAATACACCAGGCATCCTACTTAAAAAACAAACAAACCAACCAGCTCTTAACAGGGATATTCAGGGGACATTCAGGTCATCTGAAATATATGGGGGTTGCAGATACTCAGGCTTATTTATGAATTTATGAATCAGGGTATGAATAAGTTATGTGTTTATTTATTATTAATTTATTAATCAGGTTTTTTATTTATTAATCAGGGTGGTTGAATATTTTAATCAGGTTTTTTATGAATAGGAAACTGAGTTGAGGAAAAATTAATTGACTCTGGATGTACCTGTGCAGTGAGTTGATGTTAGTGTTTTGCTGAAGCTGTGACAATCAGAGTATAAGGGCAAGATAGGTGGTGGTAATAACTGGGATAGTTGGAAGGTAAGGCCAGCTCCCAGGAATGGTGACAGTTCTTCAGGTGTGCCTCATTTCTGAGATAAGCCTTCTGATACGTGGTTATCTGTCAGTTAACTAATCACTGACAAGGAATTATAGGTCGGGTCCACCTGTAGAAAAAATGTGTCAAAGGGATATTTAATTACCCAACAATCACACCAATATCTGAGTGTGCTGCACATGATTATGGACTGCAGGGAGAGACGGAAGAGGTGTGGGCTCTGTTGTGCCAAACCACATCAATACTGCATGTGGGAAGCTTCTCGTATTTTGCAAACAGACTCTGTGTCACAGGGGTAGCTGATTTCCTGGTTAAGCTTTCTCTGGGTATGGTATCAAGCTGGAGCGCTTGCTGTGACTCTCAGGAGAATGTCCTCTGTCTTGCAGTTCTGCAGTAAATGACAAACAAGATACCTGACCCACTGCACGCTCCTTCAGAGCTCTGCAGCCTCCTTGCACCAGGCAGCAGCATCGCTGGTTGTTTCCAAGATGGAGCACGTGAGGTGTGGGCAGTGAGAGCAGCAGGGCAGGCTGGCAGCCACGGTGTTTCTGTGGGCTCTAATGCTCTGCAGCCACACATTTTGCTGATGCTTGTTTTTTGTTTGTTTTTTTTTTACTACAGGCCTAATACTCTTTGTAAGCAAACACTGTTCAGCAGATAGTGCTGCTCCTGCTTATTGGCTCCTGACCTCATTTCTCTTTCCCTGACAGCAGTGCATTTGCCTGGACTCACATCTGTTCCCCTTTCTCCCCCACTACTTTCTGTTCATGCTTTTTTTTTCCCAGTGCAGCCTCCCCAGCATAAGTATCTATGTTGGGAAGCCTGTAGCTCTTCCAAGCCGATTACTGTAGTCATTCATTGATCACTGGACGAGCAGATTAGAGCCACCTGCAAGCCTGTCACAGTCCCTGCTCTAACCAGTTTATCAGAGCAGCAGAGGGAGATGCTTTCTGAAAAACCAGTTTGTTTTGTTCCTGTCACTCTTCCATCTGGTGTGAGCGGGGCCATAACATATAACCAGGTGGAAGAAAAGCTTTCAGGTAGGAATCTTTTCCTTCAGTCATGAGAGATGTTCTCTTCAGGTTGTGGGTTGTTTTTCTTTCTGTCTCAGTATGACCCTTCTTAGACATTAATCGTTTAAAGAAGGTTATCACTGCAATAAGCAGCCTCTCTTTGAAGATTTAATTGAGAGGCCACAGCTTTGTTTCTCTGAGAGCCGTATTTCTGCCGAAGGTAAGCAAAGTATGATGTCTTACTTGCCAACACTGATGAAATGTTTGTGACAGCTTTTCAAAGTCACTGCTTATCTGAAAGCATTTTGCTTTATTTCAAGCATAACATAAATATAAAGAACTGCAGATGACGTTACAAAATATGCCAGACTAGTCCTATTAAATGTCCAAAAGGCATTCCAGACTAGTAGCCTGGTGGGGCCTCTTGTCTGTGGAAGAATTGGTTTCAGAGCACTAAGTGAAAAGGGAGAGGAGTTTTGTTACTGTATTGGAAAGTCAGAGGTAAACTGTCACGAGCATCAAAGAAACTCTATTCCAAAACTTTCAAGAGTGTCCCAAAGATCTCAGTCCAGAACTCCATATGGTTCATCAACAGCTATAACCCTTCTAAGTTTGGGGTTGTTTTTTTAAATTGCCTGCAGCACCTCAGGACCAAACATGAAGCAGAATGCCAGCTGGAGATCAAAACTAAAGGGCAAAAACAAAACATGTGTGAAAGCTGTTATGATAGATGTGCCATCAATATAACAAATGCACTCTAAAGACAGGTTCTTGTTATAAATCACTTCCAGAAAAAGGGGAACCAAATTTGGATGCAAATGAGGGGTGAGTGCTTGCAGAATGAGGAAAATTTAAATGTCAGAAATTGCATTAACATTTCTTATAAATTACATAAAAAGATGAGATGCTGACAGGAAAAAAAAATTAAACTGCAAGAAAGAAAAGAAAAAAACTTACCCCTAAATCAACTGTGACATGTAATCAAATACTGGGATCATTAAATTATTACGTACCAGAATGACAGAAAACAGATGATTATTGTAACAGTTGGGAATGGTCCTGCACTGGACAAAGGGCAAAATGTCCCTGCTTGGATTGCCAAATTCTATAGTGCTCTAAGTTTCAGCTGAGAAGTGGAAGTCATCAAAGTACATATAAAACCTGTTCACTGAATATATGCCTGAGGAATTCTGAAAGCAGGGGGATGATGTTACCCCAAAGAATGTTTTCAAGAGCAGCTGATGTGGATTAGCTAATAGGAACTCAAACAGCCATCAAACTACCTCAGAATTAGCTCAATTTTTAAAACTCTCCAGAAGCTGCCTAAGGGAAGAATCTATCATTTCTTTGAAGCAGAGGAACAGAACAGAGGGTAGGAACATTGTATAGCTGTGTGCTACTGGAAGTGCTTCTCTGCAGCTTCATTATAATAAAGGCTTGACTGCTGGGCCACATACACAGACTCCGTCTTTTTTCAGGGTAGTGTCTTGGTTCAAGATATTTTTAACATAAGTTAATCAAGAAGAGAAAACCGACCACAAGCAATGCTGTGCTAGAGCTACCTTATCTTTTATGGACTAAAATGCCAAACAGGCCTTGCTTGAGAATTCCTTTCTGACACCAACTTATACCCAGAAATACAGTGTTGTTGCATTTTTTTCTCTTTTTTCCAATTTGTATTAGTCTAACTTCAAATTTGGTTTCTTACCTCTCAATCTGAGTCTTATTTGTCTTTGAGGGATTCCCTAACAGCATTCTTAGTACAGTGTCCTTTCAATTGCTCACCCAAGAGAGAAGAACAACTATTTTAATATTACCAAAGGACAATTGATTCTGTTGCCAGTGTGGATTTGCCAGAGTAGGGAAAGGCTGAAGGGGCTGTAACTCTTTAGATCAGTGCCATCCTCAGGGACACGTGTGCTTTATGTGGTTGCCTGTTCTTACTGTGCTTTCGTTGAATTTCAGCTCATGCACAGCCCAGTTTTTTTCTAATGGAACTGGTATCTGTATACATCATGACTACCTGCAAGTAAATTAAAATCTACCTGGGCAGTCACACAAAAATTGAGACTATACATGTGGAGGTGAAATTCTGCCTCAGTAAAATGCAGATTTTCACTGTGGAATTGACCTGGCTTGATCTAGCATATATGGAGCACCTTTCCTTCAGTTCTCCATGTCAGACTGGTGTGTAATGCTGGGGAATTCGTTAGCAGTGGGCCAGCTGAGCTGCCTTATAAATGTATTTGGTAGGTATACAGGCTCTCAGGCCTTCCATGGAGTTGCTGTCTGTGAAAGTGACAGAAGAGCAATTACTTGATGTAAATAACTTGCAAACAGGGCAAGTCATTAATAAGGTAGACAGTTCTGAAGGCAAAAGCAAACACCACTTTGGCTGCAGAAGCTTCCAGCAAGACTGTCAGGGAGGAATTCAGTCTGCTGACTGCAAAGTGATCTGCTGTGAACCCAGACATTTATTTTGTATCTCTGACCCCTGCACTCTTTATTGAGCTTTCTCCTGAGGAGGGGAAGCAGAGAGGGAGCTGCAGTTCTCTTCTCTCTGGAATTCAGTGATAGGACTCATGGGAATGGTTGAAAGCTGTGCCAGGAGAAGTTCTGACCCGACATTAGGAAACATTTCTCTGTTGAGAGGATGGTCAAACACTGGAACAGGCTTCCTACAGAGGTGGTCAATGCCCTGAGCCTGTCAGTGTTTAAGGGGTATTTGGACAATGTCCCAAACAACAGGCTTTAACTTTTGATCCACTCTGAATTGATCAGGCAGCTGGACTATCCTTGTAGGCCCCAACCAACTGAGATAGTTTATTCTATTCTGTTTTGACTGTTCATCCAAATCACGATTCTTACTGGTGCAGCCTTTTGACAGCAGTTGGGAACAGTCCTGCATTGATTTCTGGGGTGCCATCTCAGTTGCGCAGAATCACGGAATATGCTGAGTTGGAAGGGACCCATCAGGATCATCGAGCCCAACTCCTGACCCTGCACAGGACACCCCAAAGATCCCACCATGTGCCTGTGAGCCTTGTCCAAATGGTTCTTTAACTCAGACAGGCTTGGTGCTGTGACCACCTCCCTGGGGAGCCTGTTCCAGTGCTCAGCTGGAACAACTCAGTTTGTTTGCAGAATAAATAGAGTTGACAAAACAGGTTACAATGCTGGTGACCTGGTGATATCCCATGCAGAGGAAAGACTCTGGAAAGAAGAAGCATACATGGAGCTGCAGGACAGGGCTGGAAAACTAGCCCAGAGTAAAATAAAGAGATTTCCAGACAAGATAAAGTGGAACTTGGTCTCCTTTGTACATCCCCATCCACCCTTACTGGTACAGGCTTAGGGCATTGTCAGTCGTAGGTTAACAGTTTTTCTGTGTAGTGCAAGGACAGCGTACAGACTATAACTTGTCCCAGCTCTTCATTGAAAGCATCTTCCAAGGATATTTAAATCTTACCTTCCATTTACAAAAAACAGATTATAACTGGAAAAATAAATGATGGGAGGTAAATGTGTAAAGAATGCTGCTGGGTCATTGAACACCTAGTTCTCATGACCTAAGTCTGCAAAATGGCATACTAACCTGAGATCTTTATTAAAGCAGAAATGTTCCTACATGTCTCAGGAACATAAAAGTCTGATACATTTTTTATGCCATTATAAATCAAGTTATGAATTCTTGAAAAACTCACAGAAAATATTATGCCTCAGGCCTGAGGCAAAGACACTTTACAGTAAGAAAATGTGTCTTCATATCAATTTTCTGCCTCATTGAATCTCTTAATTTTTCAGTTGATAACATTGTTAGCTTAAGATGTGGTAATGGCTGGATTTGTTTACACCGAAAACATTTGAGGATGTGAAACACTTTTCAAGCTCAAGACTTGCACTGAGAGGTTTTAGTGGAATATGCTGCTTCTCTCTCTGAGCCTGCTCACACAGAGCTTTTTGAGTTTAGCATTCTCCTCAGCTCAGTTGAGTTATTAGCCTGTGAGCCAGAATGATATTTAAACACCATAAATGGTAAATGTTGCCGAGGCAGCCCTTCCGCACGGCTCGGACCAGGCATTAGTTGGCAGTCAACCACATGATGCTGGCAAGCAGATTCCTCGAGTATAATTAAACCTCTCGTAAGACTAAACACTGCGAGTTGTTTGCGGTGTTCTGAACATAAGGCAGCAAACTCTCTATTCTTTGCGTGTCCTTGACTTGTGACCAGTTGTAACCCTGGCCTTGGGCAGCTGAGCTGCTGCACTGGAGCTGTGTGTATGTGCAGTGCTGTAGGTGACCCGGCTTGAGCCAGGGGCTGGAAAGGTCAGCCTCCAGGAGTTCCTTCCAAACTCAGGTATTGTGTGATTCTGTGCAGTGCTCGGCATGCTGAAGTCCTGATATTTCAACAGGAGATGTCAGCATTCTGCAGCTCACATAAAAACATCTTCAGTACATCTGGGTAGGCAAATGAACAAGAAAATTTCCTAGAATAGAGATGTCCATAAAATGTTAACTGTTTTGACTGTAGGCCTAGGTAAAACCTCGGTTTAGTCTTTGGAAACCTTCTTAAAGTTTGAATCATGATCTGGATTTTCTTCTTCAGTTTCAGCAGCAAATCTGGGAATGGGAATGGCACAGTGCAGTTATTGATTCTTTTTTTCCTTCTCTCCAAGGATATACATTTGTCTATGTCTTTTGCCTTAGAGTATAAATAGTTGGTTACATAATTGCAGTTAAACTGGTACAGGTGTATTGTGCAATTGACTTGTATTAGGTTAACTGTTCAGTGCAGCATGAATTTTCCCGTTTTCTGTTAGATATACACCTTCCTTCAACTCAATAACTCACCATTGCTTATCAATATAAATATGTTTACAAATATGCCCAAGCCCTAAGTTCTGATCCAGGTCAAGGTTTTAAAAAATTCAAGTTTATTTTGGCTTAGACCTACAGCTAACATTAAGACTCCTCTTGCAATAACTTCCAGTCTGCAGATACGCAGAGGTTAAATTTATGTCAGGGCTCTTTAAAACCTGGATTGAGAAAACTCAAATAAAAGGAAAGCATTTTTAATCGCCTTAAAATTCTATTAATACAGATTGATGAATAATCCAAATTATGATATAGTCACTGTAGATAGATTACCATACTATTGATTACACAAATACTGGAACACAGTATGAGAGATTAATAGAAATAGTTTTACATCAAAGGTAGTATATCTCTTCCCATTGCCACCCAAATATGCTGAGAATTTGTATTTTTTCAAAGAAATTGGAAGAGTTTAAATTCTCCTTAACCTCTATGGATTTAATGCAGAAAGTGACTTTTTAAAACATAGATTTGGATGCCCATTAGAGTGTCTTTGTAATAAAAATGAACTCTCAAGGATAAGGGAATGTGGTGGGAAAAGCCTTTACTCCTTTTGCTTTGTAGAAAACATATGTGGGTATTTAAAGTACCATTTACATACTTTGCTTACTATTTCTGGTCTCCCAGGCTGTGTTTCCCACTGAGTTGTGCATCCTATTACTGTTTCCCAACATTCATGCATATTAAAGCCTGAGGAAAGACAAAAACTAGGAAACTCACAAGTGGGATTATTGTGGTGGACTTTTAAATCTATCACCCTGTGTAACACCTTATCAAAAACCCGTTGAAATGACAGAGAGATCACTGTCCTCCAGGAAGGCTCCAGCTGGGCTTACACATTGTGCCAGACTATGGCTCTGTGCAAAAATTCTTCCCTGTAAGACGCCTTTCAGAAAATCATTCTTCTCTTCCGTATTATCTTACACGATTTGACCTGCATGAAACCAATGGCTGTGGTTAAAAAATCGTGGCAGCTTTTGTAAGCTACAATAAAGAGAACTAGATGCAAGGTCTGAAAAGAAGTCATTGAAATGTACCCTTGTTTTACCAAGCCCACCTGTGGGAGCAGTAGGCAGGGCTCTCTGATGCCTGCCATGAACTGCCTTGGCATGATCCAGGTGGGAGGAACTGAGTGCACCAGCAGAAGCTGATTGGGGAAGGGAAAGGGACAGAGAAAATTAACTGCCCTGGGTAGAAATTTTTAGTAACTGTGTGTTGACTCTTATATTCCTTGTTTTCATTCTTAGAGATGAACCCACTCCTACGTGAAAGCAATAAGAATTAAGGGTAATGAGGGAGCTATTAAATGGCTATAGGCGATTAGAGAGCATTAACATAATAGAGAGAGATCAGATCTCCTCTCTTTTCACATCCAGTTGAGTAAGCTTGAGGATGCATAGACACATAATGAAGTCATGCCCTTATGCTAATGTCAAGCAAAATTTTCCTTAGGTTCCAGATTTCCTTTCTAGTGCCAGATGTGCTGTATTTTTATGGTCTGTAGATTTGGCAGCAGAAATACCCTGCAGTGTTATGAAAGAGGATGTTTCAGCCACAAGCACAGTGACTCGCAGCATCTCAGCTGGGAGCTGCAAGTCTTACCTCTGCCTTCTTCCTTTCCTTCTGTCCTCCTGCTCTGGGCTCTGAAGCCAGCGCTTCCTGAGTGTGTGTGGATTTTGAACCCCAGCAAAGTTTATGTGGTGAAAGGGACTTTGGAGGAATGAGGGAAAGCAAGCCCTAATCCTGGCCAGGGCTTTCTGTGCAGCTTGCTTATTTGTTTTCTTCTTCTCTACTATTTTCCTGGTGTAAGTCATGGATTTTGTTCCTGAGGTATGAAACTAGCAAGCACCTAGCAGTGGCCAGGGAATGTGAACTTCTATGGTTGTTGCACTTTTGAAGCCACCCTTTTGCAAAGAGTTCCTGGGCTTTTTTATGGTTTTCCTTTAAATGTTTTACTGTCAAAATAATTAGCCAGGTGTTTTCAAAAGGAAGTAAAATCACACAGTATCTTTTCAACGTAAATGGGAACAGGAGTTATTTGCTTAAGTTCGAATAATCAGCATCCCATTTTTTCACTTCAAAATCAATTTGATTGCTGTTTTTCCAAACAAGACCTGAAAGGCTAAAATTGAAAGAGCCCTCAGATATATTAAAATAAGCTGTGAAAATGTAGAGCACTGCTATTTCACTGTAAAATTGTGAAATTTTAAAGCATTCATCAGACAAACACTGAGTCACTGCATAGTGCTATGTCATAAATAAACAACTAAAAGCATTTACAATCTTCAGAAGCATTTGAAATAGTTAACATTCAGGCTTTGTAATTTGGCCTCTGCATGATTGTATCAATCCCTTCTGAGAAAATGCAATGGTTTTAGACTAAATAACAGAACTGAAATGGACTGTGTTGTCTTGCGTAAAACATCTGTGAGAAACTAAAGTTGTCAGTAGGTAATTTTAATTTTTTCTAAGTCTAGAAATCCATAGCATCAAATTTTAAGTAAAGGAAGTAAAATTACATTAAATGAGCCCCTGTGGTTTCTTAATGAACAAATAGCATTTATAGGTTAGAACTAAAGTCTTTTTAATTGTTGCTGCTACATCAAGAAATATTTGATGATTTTTGTGATATTCTGATTATGTTGTTGGTACAAAATGCTACTGATTAACATACACTTCTAAACAACAGTAGCATAGGATTAGAAATCCCCTTTAAAAATATATATTTTTAAAGCAGGGAGAATGATTGTGTTTTGAACAAAGCCTGCTCAAGTTGCCATGCAGTCAGACTTATCAGCCATATATTTACTGTATCCTTGATGACACAGGTTTGTATAGGAATACTGGTTGCTTTAGCCACAATAGTTTCTAATTTTTGCGCTCTCATGTACAACAGATTTTTGTATCTGTTGGTAAAAAAATGTCTTCATTTCCCCTGTGCTCCAAAGAACACCAGTAATACATAGGGAGATATTTTTACTTCTGCCTTACAGCAGGTATTGAGAAGAACTAAATCAAAGTGTATGTGCATTTTTATATGGTACATTTACAAGGATAGGAATGTTTTCAGAAAGCTGCTTTTCTTTTCTGTCCCAGGACTATTGAGTTTTCAATATCTAAGACTTGATCCATCTTAATGTTCTTCTGCATGATCACATTCATTCCCCTCAGTGAAATAGCTCTTTAGTCTCTCCAGTAACTTTATACCGCTGACTTCTAATTTTTTTTTTTTTTTTGATACTCGCCATCCTAAGTTTCTGTTTCAGCACAGAACTGGTCTTCATCCAGCAGGTCAGCATAAACCTGTGTAGTGCTTAAATTTAGTGCAAACACTATTATTTTTTAAAGATTTGTGCAGTGGTGAGGCAGGTTCTGGCCCCCTTAATTTCAGTGGTGAGTTGGCTTTCATCCTTTAAGTCCTACAGTTTGCTCTTTTTAGAGTAGATGCCTGCACCCCAGTAAATCTTGATGTCCCTCATACCACAGAGTCTCCTCACCACCATAGGATACATCTGCATGAGATAACTTAAAAAATTGAGGCCTAACTTCTTTGGGTTTGTGATTCAGATGTGCCATTACTGTGAATTATTTGCTTGCTTACATTTAGTGTTTATGCAGCTCTGTGCAAGAAGGTGGTTTTATTCCAGTACATGAATTTTTTATGTCTGCAGCACATATTTTGGAAAAGTTAGCATTGCTGAAAAATTCCTTATGGGAAATGATTTCGCTCTGCTTCTTCTGCAGCTGCTCACACATTTCTTTTTCATAAGCTGAAGCTGTTATACTGTATTGTCTTCCTTGATTATAAAAATCCATTTATTTAGACTACATGTAGAAGGCATGTGAGTCCAACAGAGCAAAGAGCCAGTTGTGAGGGATGTGGAGTGCTGCTCAGACTTAATGCAGTTTGTAGCCAGGCTTTGGGAGAATTGCTACTTGAACCACTATGAGCAAATTTGTTTCCTGGTCACTGTTAAATTTAGTGGGAGTTGGTTCCACTCTTCTTTTGTTACCTGTCCTTCTCTGAAGACTTGAACTTTTCTGATCAGACACCAGGTCTTTTCTTTGTTGGTCTAGAGCCACACCTCTGCTTTTATTTTTCTTTCCCCACTTTCCTCTTGCATATATGCCTTCTAGATTTACAGTGTTACCAATTATTTCAGTAAAAAAGGATAATAGGGACATTTTTTTTTAAGTGTACTTTTCATTCTTTTTTTTCCCTATGTCTCTTTCCTGTCTTACTAGTTTTTCGGTTTTTTCCTTTTCTTCCTTTCTTTGTCTTCTTTGCCTCCTTTTTTTCACTATATGGACTTCTGCTTTCTCCCACACTTTGAGACAGAGTTTCAGTTTGAGGGACAAGGCAATTTCCTTCAAGGCATTAGGGCAGTGAAGGAGCATGTGCTGATATTGCTTAGTGCAGCAGTTGTTTGAAGCTGTTTCTCTGAGTAAATATTACAAAACAGAGGGCTACAGTGAACCACAGGAGTTTATTTCTGCAGATGGGTCTCACCCAACTTCTTGGCTATTTTCTGTACAGCATTAGCCACTTCCAAGCAGGTGCTGTGGGAAGCCCTAAGACTGATCAGCGTGGTCTGATGGTGAATCCAGCACTTCAGAGTTGTGCTTCCATAACACCAATCCAAATGGGTCTCACTCAGGTCCCATATTTCCATTCTCACATGCATCAATGTCTCACTGCTCAGTGCCAAGAAAAGACCTGCTTCATGAGCCAGCGAGACAAGATTTTGGCTAGAAAAAGCTTTGCTGGAGAAGAGGAAAAGCTTCCCCTCCGGGCTGCTTCCAAATTTATGTTGAGCTCAAATCACCCCAGTACAAACTTAACTTTTTGCCTCCTGGAGGTTCAGTGGGCTTGCTCCGTGAGATACTGGCTTTGGTCTAATCACTAATTTTATGAGTTGTGGTTTTTCTCCAGCCTAGCACTTTCTGTTGCTATAATACTATTTTGGATGTGCTTGATATTCCTTTGAAAATTTTGAAGGTAGGAATAAGCAAAATAAAAATATTTTCATGTGTGGATAGAATGTAGGGTTGGCATTTTAAAGGCAGGACGTAAGAGATCTGAACACAAGCTAAACCAAACAGAAAATGTATCCAAGTGACCAGTAAATATTTATGACTTTTTACATTTGGTCATGATCACTGCTTGGGCTTCAGAAGTGTCTTAGCTCAGGTTTCCAGAGCAGGAGCAGACTTCCTGGTCTAGTGCAGCATATAGATCACAGGTAAATGGTCTTGTTTCATAGCCTCTGAATGCAAGACAGAGGAAACCACTTGTGGCTGCTGGAAACAACATATCACAGATAGATTCAGTTTTAAGGAGTGAATTATTTAACTCCAAATTCCCTCAGCTTTTTGTTTGATTGTACAGCCTCAAAAGCAAAGAGAAATTTTAAAAGCCTTAATCTAACAGTGAGTTTTGTGATACATATTGATAACCTCGGGTTATTGATAAACTCAGGTTTTAGTCTTTACCATCATCAATCAATTGCCTAAGTGAAGTACAGGAGAGGAATGTGGTAAACCCAGACTTATTTGATATTGGCCATCTAACAATCTAAATGCTTTGTAATTTCTTACAGAGTTGCAAATCCTGTGCTGCTGTGAGCTTACATTTGTAACTCACCAATCATGACAATGGCAGCTTGTGACATCCCCTAGGGCTTTTAGATTAATTTAGCAGTAATTAAAGGCATTGAATTTTTGGTTTCAAGTTTTTGGGTTGCTTTGCTTTTTTTTTTTTTCACCTGAGCATGTGTACTTCGGGGAAATGAATGTAATTTCTCAGTGATACTCTCTGATATCTGTTAACAATGATTTAAGAGGATTCTCGGAAAGAGGACAGTTCCATTCCTATTTCTTGTCTTTCTGCTTGGAATACTGGCAAGGCAAAACAGCTGTATTGGTTGGTTTCAGTTATTTTTGCCTTCTGAGAGCTGAAACAAAACCACTGTCTCGAAATCGTGTTGAGCCGAAGGTCAGTTCAAGTTTGTCATGAAAATTCCGGTAAGAGACCCTTTTTGTTCTCTTTTTGACTTCACAGAAAAGAAGAGCAGCAAGAAGGCAGAAAGTGCACAGGCTGCAAAGTTAAACAAGACTTTTGCACCCATCTTCCTTAAAGGCCTGACTGACCTGAAAGTAATGGATGGAAGTCAAGTGATAATGACTGTGGAGGTATCAGGTGTGTAGCTATAGAAGAGTATTACTTAAAAAATTTAAATCCTGCTGCAAAATGTGTGGTTTTTTCCATATTTTTAGGAAGTGCCTTTGTATTTGGAAACAATATTTCTAGGAACCAGTTTTTTAAAAGCTAGGTTTGTCTAATATGATCTTCAGTGTGGCTGAACATTGTCCATTGTTAACGTGTTCAGACCTGTACAAGTGTTTCTTAATTGCAATGATATAATGATACAAGTTTAATATGGGTCCTCTTGTTGAAGTGGACTTGAAATAACTTTTGTTGTGAACCAAACAAGACTGAGTTCCTGTTGGCTGGGGGAAGATTAATGCTGCAGAAAGAGCAGTCCTGGTATGAACTTTGGTATCAGAACCTCTTAATAACCGTCTTCATGGTATCTAGAACTCATTCTCCCTCTCTATTGTATTCATACTTCCCTTATTCATTTGTATTTTAACCATAATAAGACAGACTATTCCACATTACACAGCATTCACAGAGTTAATAATAGAAATTCCTAAATGTTTTGAAGATGAAATTGCAGAATCAGGTGGCAAAGAAACAACCAATCTTATTCCTTTTCTTAATCGATATGTGGTGAGATTTTGCGTGTCTCAGATTTTTGTTGCTTCCTATTTTGTAGCTAACCCACCTCCTGAAATTATCTGGCTGCATAATGGGAAAGAAATCCAGGAGACAGAAGATTTCCACTTTGAGAAGAAAGGCAATGAGTACAGTCTGTACATCCAGGAGGTGTTTCCTGAAGACACGGGCAAATACACCTGTGAAGCCTGGAATGAAGTAGGAGAAAGTCAAACACAGGCTACATTGACAGTTCAAGGTATAAAGTTCCTCTTTGCCTTACAAAATGGTGAAAGAAAATTATTATTCTAAGGTGCTGGAGAAATGTTTATACCTGAGCGTTTATCAGGTTTGTTGCGAAGGACGCTCAGGTTCTCAGTCTCTGCATCTGAATTAAAAAGGATATTAAGCAGAAGCAGCTTTAAAAAAAATCTTTTCACTCTGGAACATTATGTTACTATTTCAAAAATGCATTTCTGAGTCCTATTTCAGGGACTGTGCAAAACTTTTCCTAAACGCAGCTTCAGATTATAACTATCGGGCTTACTTAACTACAGATTAAAGTAAACTTTTTAATACGTTTTTGTTTCTAGTTGAAGACCTTAGTATTTGGAAAAGCTGTCTAAGAGCTAGATATCCTGGCTTTAATGTTAGCATTGTAGTGGCAGCAGGTAAGGAAGACATGATTTCTGCAATCAGAGAACTAGCTGCAAAAAATTTGGCTTTGAGTCTCCTCACATGATGTAAACCCCACAGTAAACAGTCAAGTACCTACAAACTTCCTGTGATTGGGCACACACTACCTTTGTGACAGGGACTTCTTCTAGTATTACTGAATATTGACATTTCCTCAAAGCCATGAATGAGAATTATTGGAAATCATTGTGAGACTTTTTATTTTTAATGTAGAATATCTTACCTGCAGTGTTTGAGAGAGCTGTTTAGTGTGTTGTCACTGTCTGCTCTGATTTCAGACCTTCCTCTCTCCTCCAATCCCCCCTGAGATCCAGCCTCAGGGTCAGTCTTCTATATTAAATGCAATTTTGTACAATTGTTAATGATGATTTATTGCATGAGCTCTCAACTGCACAGCAGTCGTAGTCCTGTTCTTGCCCTTAAATCTATTCCTACCCATATTCTCTAAAGACAAATCTCCAAGATTCCTTTTAGGGCAACTTTAAAGTCCCTTTGTTTCGCTCTTAATGTAAGCCTGGATTGAGCCAGTAAATTATCAAGTAAATGATTAATTTTAGTATGAACAAAAGTTACTTCCAAAATTAAAGCCTGACTTATTTTTCGATTAAAAACTTATACCCTGCATGTTCAAAATAACTTTCCTTGCCTGTGATTGCTTTCCTTGAAATTAGTTAGCTTAGTGGTGACATTCAACCTTGGCATTTTCTTCTGATTTGTAAACTGTGTTTGTAAACTACAGAACCTCAGGATGGTATTCAGCCCTGGTTCATTAGCAAACCGAGGTCAGTGACAGCAGCTCCTGGGCAAAATGTCCTGATATCCTGTGCCATTGCTGGAGATCCTTTCCCCACTGTTCACTGGTTTAAAGATGGGAAAGAAATAATACCAGGAACAGCATGTGAAATCCTGCAAAATGAAGACATCTTCACGCTGGTCTTGAGGAATGTGCAGTCTCGTCATGCAGGGCAATATGAAATTCAGCTCAGGTATGTTTGCTGTGAAATAGAAGGTTGTTCCCTTTGACCAGTTAACAATACTTACCCTCAAGTTGAAACTCCCACCTGAAGAAGACAAAAGTTCCATCTTATTCATGTGAAACATTAGGGTACTGAAAGAACAGAATATTTCTGAGGGTTGAAAAGAACTAATAAAACTCTAAGACAAAAGAGGAAACACAAGAAGAGGCAGAAAGAAAGGACAAAGCAGTGTGGTTTCCTTTTGGGATCCTGAAAACAAAGTTTTGTGGCAGCAGTATGGGAAGCAATTAGCAATTTCTAGCAAGGCCAGGAAACACTTTTTCCCCTTAAAGGTATGGATCTTGTGTAACAGCCCTCCCTAGTCAGGTTGTTACACAAGATCCATACCTTTAAGGGGAAAAAGTGTTTCCTGGACAAGTTTGAAATGTGTGAATTTCATATGCAAGTTTTAGTCTCCTTTTGCTGATGTATCTTTGAAACAAGGCACTTTGATGCTTTGAACATCTTGTCATTCCTACAAAATCTGGAAGAGTTGTTTTGCATTTAATTTTATTTTATTCCAGTAAAATAACTGTCCTTTAAATAAAGAATTGTATTTGCTGCCTCTTTACCTTGTAGAAAGTGCCACAGCATTTTCCACCTCCGTGGTGAAGATTACATATCGCCTGTGTGGCTGTAGAAAACACAGTGCAAAACTTTAAAGTGATGTTATCATTCCATGCTATTTACTGTGCATAGATGTAGTTGCTGTACTTGGCTAATGTTTGTGCCTTTCTTTATGAAAATTACTTAATCCTCATGGACATTTGAAACCATTACACTGGAAGAAAATTATCTGGTTTGCTCCACACGCTAACTTTTTAGTCCTGGTGCACTAGTCTGAATTGTCCTTTGCCTACTTGCAAATAAATTACTCATATCTTCTTAATATGAGTAATTCCCTCCCAAGGAGGGAGGGAATTTCTTAATAAACTCAAGCTATTTAGCTTGTAAACAATGAGTTTAATTTTTTATAGTTATAGTTTGTTGTCCAACCCGTGTGACCCAAATGATGGATATGTCACTGTGCAGATGCCTCCTAGCTCGAAAGTATATTTTCATAGACTATCACAGGCAGATACAAACTAACTTCAGTATATTTTAGTATTTAAAGTGAAACGAGGCACTCACTTTTCACCAGAAAAGGGTGTTTTAGAAAATGGTAGCCGTTGAATATCAAGATTTCCTATAATAAAGTTTTTCTACACTTAATTTAAGTCTTATTAATAACATTTATGTAAGTACAGCCACATGTGCTATGACCTCCTTGCAAATCAGCTCTTCAGTAGATTTAGGCTTTTTGGAGTCTGCAGTAAGTTGTGAACTGGCTCATTTCAGAACTGGCTTGTTTGCAATTGGCCCAGGTCATCTGGGACATTCATAATGCTGATTTGTGCTGGTCATGTCTACTGAAATCCTTGCATTTATGTTCCTTTGAGGATCAGGGGTGTTTCTAGTACTCGGTACCTCTGGCAGGATTAGAAATGCCAGTTCAATTCCATTCAGGTCACCAACCTCGACAGGAGAGAGCAGAAACTGTGAGAATTGCTATCTTCTGCTGGTACATTTCCACACTTCAGTGTGTGTGCCCTGGGCATGGGCATCTTCTCTTATGATTTGCCTGTGATTTCGCTTAAACTGAAAAGAGAATGAGATATTTCATCAAAACTTCAGGGAGGGAAGAATGAAAGAGGACCAAGGAGAGCCAAGGGAGATTTGTGGAGGATTTTGTTGGGACAGGTGCAAGAAGTCGACTGTAATGATCAGGTGTAGCTGGTGATCACTCAGGCCAAATTCATCACTGGAGACCTTTTTTCAAAGTGGAAGCCTGACAATATCATAACTCTAGAATGTGCACTTAGAAAATAAATTATTTCAGAAAATTAGAAGGGAAGGAGAAAAAGTAAATTTGTAGCTAGAAAACAACACAGCAGATTACATGCTAGCTGCAGCTATTCCCTAACCCTTTCACTGGAGAAATCACTGAGGATCCCACAAAGATCAGTGCATTCATGTTGGCTTTTTCTAATCCATATTGAGTAAAGCTGTGCTGCAATTACAGCAAAGGTAATGCTGATACCTCATTGTATGGTGCTGTCATTTGTAAAATTCCAGTTAATGTTCAGGGAACAGAAAGTCATATGGTTTTAGGCACTGGTTATGTACTGTGAGTAACAGAGAGGTAACAGCCTCGGGCATATCCCAGGAGCCAAAAGTCAGCTGTGTAACTTCAAGTTTGCAATAGAGTTACAATAATTTTCAGCACTAAATAGTCTTGTCTAAATAGCTGTTGAACTGGCTGCATTTGTCTTGAATACTTGATTGAGAGTTGTTTATATATTCAGAAACAGTTTTAACAGTACCTGAGAGGAAGAGAGCTGCATTTTGTGTCTTTCTCTCAAAAACTCCAACAAAGTCCTTTAAAAATATGGAATAGCTGAGAAAACATAAGTCAATTCACTAAAGAGTTTATAGAGTTGACAGTAGGCTATTTTTAAACATAATCATTTTCATTTCAAATAAAATGTGCAGCTCCTTTTCACATATTAATTTTAGAAGCAGGTTGCATAGCTGTTCTTAGAAAGTCACTCCTCCAACTCTCTTAAGTTAGTCTGGGCATGGTTTCCTACTAGTGTTAATTATTTTCCAGTTTTCTTCTCCATTATTCCTATTCTTCTCCATTATTCTTCTATTCTCTAAATTCAGTCCTAATACCTCCACAGTTCTCCTTTTGTGTTGGCTGCTCCCAAATTAAAACTCTGGTCCTCAAAATGTGGGTTTAACAAAAGATCTGTTTGTCTCTTGCTGGTTCTTTCTCCTTTAGTCAGAGTGAGCTGACAAGGACGTGGAGCCCAGCGTGATCCTAGTGTGATCCATCCATGATTGCTCATTGGCCTTCTGTCTTACCATCCCTCAGCATTACTTAGAATACATCTTTGCTTTGCCTTTCACTATTTAGCAGACTGCTAAGTCTGGCTTCTAGCACAGTAGTCATTGTAGCCCCTCCTGGTCTTTGTTTTAAACCTACACAAGCCTCTACAATTCCTCTACATTTGCATTTTTCATTTTAATTATTCTAATGTTCCATTGAGCCTGATACATCTCAGGCCTAGAGCAATAGTGTTGCACAAATATTAAAAGAAGAAGAGATTCACCCACTGCTGCAGTTCATCTGTTGAAATGTGGACATTTTACAGCCTGCAAAATGCTTAAAATGGAAAATAAAAATCCTTTTCCTTATTCATAAAAGCATAGATATCTATATCCTCTCCTGTCCTTTGCATCCTTTCAGTGTTGCAGGCACTGGTATCCTGTTACCCCAATATGACTTTTCCGTTTTCTTTCAGTCAGTATTTACATCATAAATGAAGAGGTAAACAAAAAAACCTGTGAGAACTGGACAGAGACTCTGTTTGCTGAGCAAAACCTTTACCTTTATAGCAATGCAGTCAACATGAGAGACCTCAGAAATCATCCTGCAGTTCCTTAAACAAATCATCTGCTCTGTTAACATTTGTCTTTTCAGACATTAAGTATTTCTCTTCTCCCCCACTCCATCTTACATAAAAGGTTGGCTAGTGTTGATTAGTATTGATTTAGATGTTTTGATAATCTGCTTAAAATCAGGGGAAAATGTTCATTTTATAAATTGGTGGTACCTCGAATACTCTGCAATTTAGGTTATATAAAAAGCACTCCTAAGATTCCATTTCATTACACTAAACAGTAAATACAGTTCTGTCTTGCTGTGAAATTCAGTTTGCAAACTTTATTTTCTCCTATCAACACATTTGTCTATTTTTAGAGAAGAAGACCTTGACCCTTTCTTGTTCCACTCAGTGCAAAAATGCAAATGAAATTATTGTTCTTGCAGGTATAAAAAGCTTTTGGCAAAACCCTCAAGTGAGGTAAATCAGTGCATCCTCTTTCAAGCCAGTAGAGCTGCTCTGCTTTATATCAGCTAAAGTTGTGATCCAGTAGATTAGTTGTTTTCTTGTGGGCTAAATCTTCAGGGAGTCTGGACTATCTCTCCATCTAACTCACAGAAAAGCTGCAAAACCTCCTTCTGAGGCTTTGCAGTTACCTGCACTGAAGCACCAGCTATAAGTAGGGATCAACCTCTTTGTCCCTTTCAGTTCATTCCTGAAAAAATGTAATTTACTCTGCAATATTTATTTCACACTTGATAGGCTGGTAGGAAATTTCAGTACATCCCCCCAGTATAACTACAAGTGCTTTTTTTTCCTGTTCCTCCAGAGAGTGCTTCCTAGGGACATGCAGACAATAAGTCTCATCTAAGGTTCAGTGAAAATATTTGAGTAGGTTCTGCCAAGAAACTAGTATTTCAAGATATTTTGAACATAAAAGCCATTCCAGGGAAAACTGATCCCACAATAGGACACAGAGCTATTTTTAAAATAGCCTCAGGCTTTGCAGCTGGGGTTTTATTTGTTTTTGGTGGGCTTTTTTATTATTATTCCTTGACATTTTAAAGATAAATCCTGTGCATGAGCATTCTACAGAACAGTCCTGCAAAAGTCAACACTTCCAGGCACTTCTTCACAGCAAAGCTACTAAGCGTAGGTTTTAGCCATGTCTACCATTATTCCACAATAACAGAGCCACTAAGATCTCTCTGTGTCTAGGGTTTTGTTGATAAAATGCCAACACAGAGAAATTCAAGCTGCACAAGTAATATTGTTATTGCCAAGATTCAAAACAGCAGAGACATGAAAGGCTTGAAGATGTTCCCATGTACTGCAAGGCTCTGGTTTTTCTAACTGCCCCTATGCATCTTTGTCTTGCTTGGATTCTGAAATCGCGTGAATGTAAAAATATTTACCGAGGTTCCAGAATTATTCTTGACTGAAATTGGTACCTAAATCACCCAATACTTCTTCATTTTTCTTGGCTTGTTTCTCTTTTTCCATCCTGTGATCTCCCAAGTGTTTTTTACTTCACCTTTTTAGACACAGCCACTGAATTCAGAAGACAAAAGTATATTCTCCCTGCTCCTAAAACCATCGGTTTGATTTCACTGGGAGCAGGGCTTGCCCTAGGAAGGCTACACTTTCGAACAGACACAGACTCAAGGTTTGTGTCCAGTAGTCTGGTTTTCAGCCATTCACTTGAACCAGAAATGATAATTAAGATCAAAAAACTACCTTGTGAATAATTTTTCCATCTAGGTACTTTTATGTCCCACTGTTGCCATAATTTGTAAGTGCTTCCCAAGGTTTTAAAAATAGAAAGAACAAAATGCTCTCCTACTTTCTTACCCCCTCCTTTATTTTCCAAACCCTGTGAAAAATAGCTTGCTTTAGAAGGATTTACTTTGCCTGCCTTATTTGCTTCTTTGCATATGCGAAGAATTTGCAGAGGGAAAGATGCATTGCAGAAATGGGTCCTGCAGAAATGCCACCATTCTTCACAGTGGTCAGGACCACATTCAGTATCCCTGAATTCCTCTCCTGGGACAGTGCTGTCTCTTACTTCAACCTCTCACACTGGTGACACAATTCTTGTAGACAAATATTTTTGCCAAACAGTCATGACAGAAGTTGAGCAGGGGTACCTCAAATTTAATGTACTCTTCCAAATTGTCTATACTTCAGCATGCATGGCTTGTCCTTTGTCAGCTTTGGATTGGTTTTAAGTCCTGAACAGGATGGATCTTTGAGTAAACCAGCAGCCTGTTAAAGCCCTGCAGTGCTGCTGAATGAGCAGTTCCAGAGTGTGTCTGCTTTCCTTAAAAACTTTGGAGAAGCAGGGAAAAAACTTCATGAGTTCCCATAGTGGCAGAAGGGGCCAGTTTGAAATGCATTATTTGAAAACAGCAGGTTTTCAGCAATGCTGGTACCCTGCCATAATTTGATGCCAGTCAGTGTGCTGGGAGGAGGTGATATGCTATATTTTTATTTATCTTTCCGTTTGTCTTGCCTTCTTTCTATTTCTCTTGCTTCGAAATGGAGGCCACACATAAGAGTAAGTAAGAATGGCAGTTCTCCAGTGCAGGGCTGAGTTAAATACTCTGCATTGACTTGGACCCTCTCCTGCCCTTTGGACAGTTTCTGTGTGGTACTCAGATGCTATCAAGTATTTTTGTATTGAAGGAAATGAGGGTTGTGGCTTTCAAAGCTGTCCTCATGGATTGCCTTCAATAGCAGTTTGTAGTGCACATATTCTGACTTACTGGATATAAAAGTGTTAAAAACATTTCACTGGTTTCTTGTTGTTAGTGGTCTTAAGGTCAAATAAGATATATTCTATCAGCAGGGCCTTTCCTTTGCAATCCAGCTACTTTAATCAAACCCACCAATTTCTTTGTAGTTTTCATATTAGGCTGATCCACTGTTTCTTTTTCTGAAGCAGCAGAAATCAAAGGAAATCTGTCTGAGAAGGTGATGGCAGTAATTGTTGTTATAAAGACAAAGCTTTGTGCTGAATCTGTGATTGTGTGATCTGTGTTAATTATCTTGCCTTCACTGCAAGTTAGAAATGGGTGAAATTTTAGGGTTTTTTTCACCCAAACAGTACCATATCTAGGAAAGTATTTCCACACTCTATTTAAAAAACAGGCTGACAATATATGTATGGCAAGCTAACAGTCATGAGTCCATGTTTTAAACTTCAGGGCTAAGTGGACTTTAAGGTGCTCTAATCTAGCAAGTTCAAAGCAGAACACAGCTGGGAAAACCTGCCTCTCTTGCCTTCCTCCCCTCCAACACACATGTGTTTTGCTCATGTCCAGGAAATATTTTCAGTAGCAAAAATTATTTTTGTTCAAAAAAGACAAATAATCCAGGACTTTCTAGTCCATTTACAAGCTTAAACTGGGAAGACAGAAGTGTTTTCACTAATAAAAGTTATCTCTAGTCCTCAATCAGTTCAAGTCTGGTTTTTTAATAGCAGTCAGGGGAGTGGTGGCAATAGTTACACAACTGCTGCCCTGGGGGAGTTAAATTTTGCTTTTGGCATCTCCTGTGTTAAGCAGAGAAGAGCTGTTTGGGACTAGAAGAATGATACATATCTGCAGGAGGGAGGGAGCTGCAGGGGAGCGGGGAGGACTTTAAATGAATTCTTTAATGGGAGCCCTTTCCAGAAGGCATCCGTGGTATTCCTCTGCAAAAGGAAGAATAAGTACTCAGCACCATATATGGTGACACTTTTATGTTTTTTAATATAAACATGTACAGGCTGGAGCAATCCATGTAGATGGGTTTTGCTGATTGGTTGGGCCAGAGGGGAGGGAAGGAAATGAGACCCTGTTTTTAATATCTTAACATTAGAAAACTTAAGAGCTTGGGTTTGAATAAATAAACAGTAGGCAGAGTTGGAAAGATTTTCAGCTTTGCAAAATAGCCCTTTCCTCTGTCTTGATTTTCCAGCTTTTGTATTTATTTTCCTTTAGCTTGTTTGTTTGCAGCTGCTTCATTCTATAAATTGCTTTGATTTTTGTTCAGGGAGTATGTTGTTCCCAGTGCAGATAGCAACAGCTCAGGAAAAGCTATTTGAGATAGCTTGGCTCCAAATATAAGGGGACCAAATCCACTCAGTCAATCCCCACAATGCTGGGCATAGAAAAGCAGAATGCCACCGTGGGTTTGAGCTGCTTTAGTGCAATACACAATCACTTAGCTCAGGCAAGGTACAGAGGAAGAAACCTCTGTTTTTCTGATTTCACTTAAATATTTCAGGAACCAAGTTGGAGAATGCAGCTGCCAGGTGTCTCTGATGCTGCGGGAGAGTTCAGCTTCCACAGCAGAAATGCTCAGAGAGTGAGTATTTTTCCCAGGGACTTGCATGGGTGGGTTCTATTTTTTGCTCCTTTAATTCCCTGCCCTTACAGACCCAGGCTGGCTGCTGTTCAACCTAATCCCCAAATGTGACCTAACAAATTGTTTTCATCATACAAGCTAAGCACATTGTACCAAGCCAGAGTAGAGAAGATCTTTTTTGTTTGTGCCCTTATATGGCTCCTGAAGTCATCATTGATGCAATAAACTAATGGAGTATGCTCCTCTAATCAACCTCCCCTTCTATAAACACATTTTGTTCCTGCTCTGAGATTGTTCCCTGACATTTTTAAACCAGCCCCTTTCCTGGCTCTCTTTCTTTTCTTTTTCGGATCATAGTGGGAGGGAATCAGCCAGCTCTGGAGAGCAAAGAGATGGTGGAGATCATGGTAAACTAACATTTGGTAGAACAAGTGGCTTCAAAAAGAACAGCAGTGTAACCAGAGTAGCTGAAGAAGAGCAGGAAGACGTCCGAGGCGTGCTGAAGAGGCGAGTGGAAACTCGGGAGCACACAGAGGAGAGCCTGAGGCAGCAGGAAGCTGAACAACTTGATTTCCGTGATATTTTAGGCAAGAAAGTCAGCACTAAAAGTTTTTCTGAGGAGGAACTGAAAGAAATCCCAGCCGAGCAAATGGACTTCCGAGCAAACCTGCAGCGGCAGGTCAAACCCAAGACCTTGTCAGAGGAGGAGAGGAAAGTCCATGCTCCCCAGCAGGTGGACTTCCGCTCTGTGCTGGCCAAGAAGGGCACCCCAAAAACCCCATTGCCAGAGAAGGCACCACCTCCTAAACCTGCAGTTACAGATTTCAGGTCTGTGCTGGGCTCAAAGAAAAAGCCACCTGCGGAGAATGGCAGCGCTGGCACTCCTGCACCAAATGCTCGTGCCAACTCTGAAGCCCAGAATGCGACCCCCAATTCTCAAGCCCCTGTTGCCAAACCAGCAGTGAAAAAAGAGGAGAAGAACGACAGAAACTGTGAACATGGGTGTGCAGTGGTGGATGGCGGAATAATTGGGAAAAAAGCTGAAAACAAAGCACCAGCAAGCAAACAACCACCAGCAAGCAAACCACCAGCAAGCAAAGGAACAGCACCCTCCTTTACAGAGAAGCTTCAGGATGCTCAAGTAGCTGATGGTGGAAAATTGGTCTTACAATGTCGGATTTCCTCTGATCCCCCTGCAGCTGTCACCTGGACTCTAGACAGCAAAGCCATCAAATCATCAAAGTCCACTGTCATCTCCCAAGAAGGTAAATTAATTGCATTACAAGCCAGCTGGATGGCACACTGTTATATCTGGCTCTTGATTAATAATATTTAGTTCATTAAAGGTAATGCAATACTTTATTTAAGTCCTGTGCCAGTAACTGTTTCCAGATGCAGCTTTCTTGTTATTTCAGTGGAGTACACAAGGAACAGTATTGTTTGACATTTCTTGCAGATTCCCCCTTAACAGCCTGCAGATGTAAATTTTATAAAGTTGAACTTCTTGCATTTTTAAATGATGTTTACATTGCTAACGCTGTTTAAGGAGCTGGTACATGATGCTTATTTAAACTGAACTTTAAGGATTTAGAACATTGAAAACATAATAATATTATTGCTGGTTTACAAATTCTAATTTAATTCTTCTGTATGTTTAATATTGCAGGCTTTTTATTGCAATAGGAAACACAGAAGCAAAGAGGGGCTGTGTCATAGAAAGAAATTACTACAAATACAAGTTAAGTTCAGAGTTGAGAATAGATTTCCAGTGTATATAATGCCCCACCACAGATGCTTCTGTTGCCATTACAAGCACTGAAATATTTGAACTCCACTGGCTTGGTGACTTTTAACTAACTTCAAAACTGTATAGAGTTTGGTAGAGGTCTCTAGAGGAAATACTTACTGTTTTCAAACTGAGTGATTCCTTTATATTTCACATTTTGAATGATCAAACCCTACTAGACTGGTTTTTGCATGAAAGTTAATGTTGCATCTAGACAAAATATGTTTTCCTTGGGACAAAAATTGGAAGGAAGGACAATTGATAGCATGAAAAGAACCTTCTTTACTTCACATGTGTTCCATAAAACACTGAGGGAATTATCTGAGAATGATACCCTCTGGCATATTGTAGCAAAAAAGTTTGTGTTCACAGTACAAATTACAGCTTGCCACAGGGGTCTGCACTCTTACTTTTGAATCTTCCTTCATTTAATCCAGACTATTTTTAGTGTTACCAAATGAGAATCAAGTTAATATGCAGAATAGTTCAACACAACCAGTGAAGCCTTGTGCAGTGTTCTGAGCAGAGTAACACAAGCATTCTCCTGAAGTGGATGCAGTCACAAACAGCATTGTCTTCAGAGAGGGTTGGGGTACTCGAGCAGTGCATTAAGGAGATCCCAAAATAAGTGGATGGAGAAAGAGAAATGGTAGCAGGTGCATTGTGTCTGGCCTGTGTCTGAAGCAGCATAATGTTTTTAACATTTTTGTGAGTACATGTTGATTTTCACCCAAAGGGACTGTATAGAATAAGGATAAGTGTCATGTACATGAGGAAACATTGACTGGTGGAAAGGCCATTCGTACAAAAAGGACTGACAGAATCAGTCAGTTTAGCTAGCCTTATGCTGGAAACAAGATTTCAAGGCTTTCCTTGGAGTTGCTCAGAGTGAAAAAGAAATTATGCATCCCAAAGTTCCATGGCTCCTGTCAAAGTACATCAGATAGACAGCATCTCTGTACCAAAGCTTCTGAATTTTGGAGGAGCCCCCTAAAGTCCCGAAGCTTTGGTGTTATGGTGCTGCAGATAGCTGTTTTCTTGACTGAAATAATCTGAGAAATTAACTGTTATAATCCCCCAACTCATATTCACCCTATGAAATGGTACTGGAGCTGCAAATCCAGTGTAGCTGTTTACAGTGAAGTGATCCTGATGTCCAGAAATGCTCTGCCACCTGCCTGAGCAGGGCATGAGACTTCTCCCATCCAGTTTGTCCGGTCATAACACTCCAGGGTGTCACACTTTAGCAGTGCTTTCCATTGAGGTCAGGTTTAAAGGCCAGCACTGCATAAGGAATCCACTGTTCCAGGACAGCTTCTTGCAGGGAGTGAAGACACTGTCCTTATGTTCCACTTGTACCTGCACTGTTACACTTGTATCATGCTTAGCAGTCAGTGTTATCAGTACTTCAAAGTCAGGCTTTCTTTTGCACGTATTCACAGAGGATCTTAGAAAGCAATAATCCACAGGGCTGTAAGTTTTCTCCTTTAATGGAAAGACAAGGAATGAGGATTAGAACTATTTTTTTTTTTAAACCTTATTACATACCCTCTGGTACACTGAGAGGGTGCATTGCATGATGGCCAGTTTGGGGTTTTTTCCTGACAGTACCTGCTAGCTTTGGCACTTGGAGAAGAATGTGTTTCTGCTCTCACATTGTAAGGTGCTTTCATGCCAACTGTTAAGTAATTAACTAGGTATGCATGATACTTTAAGTAAGTTCCAGATTTCATAGAGATTCCATTTTCTCTTTTTCCCTAATTAGGAACACATGCATACTTGAGGGAGCCAAGCGAGGAGAAAGAATAACTGGAGTAACAGACTAGAACTGAGAAACAGCAAATTCATTCAGTATCAGGAAATACTGTTCAGTAGGGAAACTGTATGGATTAGTCTCACAGACAGTGTTTGGAGCAGCTTTAAACACAGAGAGCCACAATAACACTGGATGCAGTACACAGCAGGCCAAAGCCAAAGTCCCAGTTTCCATCCTTTGCCCCAAACACAGAAAATGCAACTTCTTCACACCCACAGGTGTCATGTCCTTCAGCAGCAGCACCTTTGGCAAAGCTTGGAGCAGCATTTAACAGGCCCTGGAGGTAGTGCTCTGGAGTCACTCAGCTGAAAGAAGGTTGAGTCTGTGAGGAAGAAGAGGAATTCAGAGCAAACAGACCTAGCTCACTTTAGTGGGTTTACATCTTGCAAAGACATTTTTTATTTCTTTAGTATGACCTTTCTTCTCTTGTGTTCAGCAACAAAATCCACTATGGAAGAGGATAGACTAGATCTGTTCTTAGCCATTTCACCAGCTGCTTTTGTGCTGCTGTGATGTTTGGTGGTGACCATGGGAGGGGAGTTTTCCGATTCTCTAGAGGTATTTCACAATAACTTACGTGTTCTTAATCAGTTAGATGCTGGAAAATTCTCTATCTTGAGTAATGCATGTCCATCTGCTTCTTAGCCACACTACTAGCCCACCTTAGTATGGAATACTGTCCCACAAACTGGTCAATGTAAGTAATGCATGAACCCCCAGAATGCCATGTATTTGTGGTTTGGAAATTGAATTATTCCTCTCTGTCATTCCCAAAAGGCAGAAAAAAAATCAAAAAGAGGCAGCAGTTTCCTCATCTCCTGGTGCCAAATATATTGTGAAGATAAATACATAAAATCCAGTTTCAGGAACATGTGATTAAATAGTGGCATATTTAGCCAGGAAGGTCAAACTTATGTGTGTAACAAGTTGACAGGAAAGGAAAACTCTGTAAAACTATGTCCCTTAGTGTATTCACTCACTGAAAATAACTTTCCTTGGCATACTTGTCCCAGTTGATAGTGAGGCTGTTAGAAACAATGCTGTTCACAGGTCTCCTCTGGGCTTGCAGAGCCTGACTGACACTAGATTGCCCACCCAAGGCAGTTTAGCCATTGGAGCGCAGGAGAAGGGAGAGTGTTATCCCTGCTTCTGTACCATTGGAGAAGCCTGCATACAAACACCAGCATCAGAACAGTCTCTGACTGGTAAGGCCTTTGCCAAAAGAAAAGCTAAACCCTGCTCCAAAAAAGACCTTCATCTTCAGGCATATTTATGCAGTATTTGTGTTGTATTCTGGTAGTTAATCTAGAGTTTGCAATGTATTCCATTATTCCAGGGTTAAATTTAGCTAGAAGTCAGAATCTGGGCAGCATTATCCTCAATGTCACAATCACAACAATAGCTAATATCATGTCACGTTCCTTCCATTTTACATTTCAACTATTTTCCCTTTGAAATCATGAACATGAGTACACTTGTTCTTCCATTCCTTTTAACAGCTTCCCAAATAGTACTCTGTTGGATGATTGGCATGATTTTTTACTTAATGTATCATTTTTATGATGAAGTGAGCTCTTACACTATTTTTCTGACATGGTACAATTTTATTAATAGTTTGATTTTGTATTTTTCTCCTTTTAAAATTGTCAGAGTGCAATTATCTACATTCCTGAGATAGATAATAATGTGATTTTTGCCCATGAAAGATCAAAATAAATGGTTACTAACAATAAAAAGAGGTTACTCATAAATTAGAGCATTGTGCATTTGTATGGTATGGGGTAGATAATGCACAGTTAAGAGGCACTTTAATATGAGAGACTTCTTTGTTTGAAGTTATGGGGGGCTTTATGTTTGGAAAAAAGTTTTTAAGAAGGCTCTAGCAGACACTGTAATGAGGTTAGACATATAAAGACTGAGCAGAATGATTTTTCTCACAGGGTGAACTTTTTAGAGCAGGACCCATTTTGTCTTACATTAGTATAGCACTGGCCCAGCAGTACCCTGTGCTACTGTCCTGCTGTGTGACTCACTCTAGGACAGAAAATCCATAGAGAAAGTTCTTGCATGGTTCCAAAAGTTGTTCCATAAGATGGTAGTGAAAGGGCTTTTCAAGCCAGCATCCTTAGTAAACTGGTCAGCTGAGGTGTACAGTGAATACAAGTCAAAACTGGCAAACTTTTAATTTTTAAAGTCACCTTGGTCTGCTTTGTTTGGACAGATTTGGTACTATGTGACTATACAGATGGAAGAGGAACTGTCTAATATAGACTCAGGGAGCAGTGATGGTGTAGCTTAGAAAATGCCCTGAGTTTGTATTGCTTTGTCTAAGCCAGCATTTTTTTCTTCCCAAGTTTCTTGGCAGCACAAAGATTTGGTAATCTTATTAGCAATAATGCCTTAACAACTTTCTTGTGACTTAACATAACTCCTAAATCTTCCTATCAGTTGTGCAAGTCTCTGTGTGCCAGTCTAACTGGGATCTGCCGTGACTTTTTTGTTTTCTTTCTAATTTACTTTGCACAAGAATTTGGTGTGTCATTAACATGACTCTATGCACAGCTGAAAGTAGATGGATTTTGCACCTTACAAAAGCTCCTTCAGAAAGTTTAAGGCTAGGGAGATCATCTGAGCTTCAGTTCTCACACAACACCATGTTTGTCACAGGCCACATTTCTCTCTGTCATTTATGTCTGAATCTATCTTCTTCTAGAAAATGTATTTATTGCAATGCCTAACTATTCTAGTAAGAGTTTTGTTACTAAATCAAGAAACAAAACAATGCCTTATCTCTAACTGGATAGAAAGGCTTTGACTCTGTAACCAAGATATCTTTCTCCTTTTTTTTGAAATTTGACAAGTCAAGCTCTTACTAACTTTTTCTCCATGATGCACTTCATCCAGCCCTTGGAGGCTTGGGTTTGTTTTGATTTGGTTTTCTTTTCAATACCTCCTCTCCAGTTGCTGTTTGTTGGTTTATTATCCTGTTTAGAAAACAGCAGCAGAATCATGTGTGGGTATCAGCATCAGTGAGATGGAGGTCACCTTCCTGTTGCTGCCCTCACTGGAGGTTATTGGTCCTCTTTCTAGCTCACAACATTGTCATTTCTCTATTAAACTTTTAAACCGTCTGAATATACAGCACCCCTTGCTGCCATCGATGCTTGTCTTTTCACTGTCTCAAGCCCCATTTTCTTTGAGTGAATGGACCTCAGCTTAGCAAGTAAATGAGATTGTTTACGAGGACTGCCCTCTTCTCTCTTTCTGTCTTTTCCCTTTCCAAAATTCTTTCTAGCATCTGTAAATTTATAAGTTAATTTATGAGTACTTCTACATCATAGATTAAAATATTTAATAGCTTGGGTCCTAGTCTGACCACAGGGGAAATCCACTAGAAACAGACTGAGTGATGATTTCCTATTGTCAGCTTCTTCAGGAGATCTTTATTTTGGCAGCTGTAACTCTTCCTAAATCAATGTCATCAATATAGTAATGTAGCATTAATTACAAGCAGAATAATGTGTGATATCACAAATATTTCAGTAAAGATTAAGAAAATTACCTTTGCATAGAGGCATTTGCCAGTTAAATGCCTAATGTTGTGAATCATGAAAGTAGGTTTCTTATATTGTTTTCCTTAAAACTCTATCAATTAGCGGTAATTACATTTGACATTTTTTCTTGTCTGAAATTCATGTGGTTTTTTCACTGTTTTTTCTGTTGTCACTGTAACTGTAGTCAACATTTTCCATGTCAACCCACTTCTCATTTTTAAACATGATTGTGACACTAGGACTTATTTGAACTTTCCCAGACAATTTGAGATTTATTAGAAAATTAACACTACATGCCAGTGAGTTCCTTAAAAAATTATTATGTCTCTTAGGCACAATTTCTCACAGACCAGTGTTTATTAATATTGCCTAAATACTCCACAGTACTATTTTATACCATGGGATACAAATGAGAAAGCCATAAACTTGAGTCTGCATCATGGACAGGAGTCAGGAGGTTGGCCAGCTAGATGCCAGTGTGGGGAATGAGACTGAAGAGCTGTTTTTTGTTGGTTTGTGTATTTGTTTTATATCTGAGGTTGACTTTCTGTGGAGTTTAATGGAAAGAATGCAGAAGCCTAGAGATATTTTAAACTGTCTTGCACTATTTTTGAGTAAGTCAGAGAACCCTTTAATAGCTCAAAATTCAAGGGAAAAGCTTCGTGTATCTAAACCAGAGTCTCCAGTAAACTATCAGCTTCTGTGGCTGTTAAGTCTTTTCTAGAGCTGCACCAGTCCCAGCATCTAAGTGGTAGATTCCAGTATTCATGTTTATTCCAATCCCATGCTTTGTGACAATGTTTAAGGATCATCCATGGCCTGGTTCCTAAAAAAAATAGAGGGCTGGGGAGACAAAACAGATAGCAAGTATTTTTAGTTGACTGGGATTTGTGAAGTCCTGGGATTTCAGAATACCCAACTGGAGTAACCAGTCTGGGCTTGCTAGCAGTTCTGAGAAAATAAGCTTGTTTCAGGTCATGAAGGGGTTTGCAGAGGAAATACCAAATACTTCATTGAAAGACATTTGGCCTTCTAGCCCCGGGAATTGACTGTAGCTCTAGATCACAGAACATAGGCCTGGTTGAGAAGTTTCCTGTCCTTATGAAATCTCGTCAAGTTTTGCCTGGGTTTGGGTGGTTTGGGTTTTTTTCATGGTTTTCTCTGAAAATGAGGTTTCTAAAGCCATGCTCCCTCAGCCTCCCCTTACACTCATGATCCAGCCTGGCCAATACTTTCTGATCCATTGGCCAATTTCATACCTACTCCTAGTATTCCACGGTTTCATGAATACTAGTGGCTGTATAAAGGAGAGTGACCCAAATTATCCCATTTTCCCTTCACTCCTCCTGCAAGGGTTACTGCTGTTGTATCTGGTGGTAGCAAGAAGCCCAGCAATCCCCATGTACTTTGCATGTGCTGTTCCAGTGTAGTTCCTGGGGAGAAAGAAGTGGAGGAAAACACTATGCAGATTATTTCCACAGGGAGGTGCAAGTTAGGAGGGAAAAAAAAAACGGATTTCCTTCACCTTCCTCACAAAATAACTTCATTAAATGAGTGTTGACCTTGTGTCACATTAGTCTTCAATGAGCTGAGGAAGGGCTTTTGAGCAGGTAGAAAACTCCTGCAGAAGCTAAATTCTACATTGTTCCAGTCCCTTAACAATTCATTTACTCTGACAGGCCAGGCTCCTTTCCTCCAGTAAGGTGGCCAGAGGTCTCCTTCGTATGTGTGTGTCTTTGTTCCATAGTTTCTGGGTTTTTTCAATAGCATCTTTGAGTTTCAGTGTGCAGTCTTTTCTAATCATGTTACATAGATTCATACAAATTCTTAGACTGGAAGTTATCTTTGGCTTGCTCTCCAAATGTCTCTTTAAACAGCAGACATGTGAATTTATATTTGCTAGATGCCTGCAAGAATACTTTTCTACTGTCTCTCCTCCATTTGGAATGGAACTGCAGCTCGTGACATTTTTGGCTTCAGCCTGACTCATGGAAAAGCGTTGCCTCAGGGAGGGCACGTGGATTTTCTTTTCACCCTGTGGTTGGCTGAGCACAGCCCATGTGAGTGAGGGGTCAGAGCTCCTCTTCTGAGATAGTTTTCACATCTTTTCTCAGGGGAAAAAAGTCATTATTTAGAGCTTCTTGATTTTGTGGAGGATGATAATGAGGGGAAAAATAATTTTCTTCTAACTATTGTGTGTTTCTAGCAAACCAAATTTGCTGGGAACTGTTTGAATATTTTTTATAAAATTTGTCTTGAATAATGATATCCGGGTTTAAAATGAGAGAAAAATCTGAATGCCAAGAGCATAATTGCCATGTCCGAATGGAGCTCGACTCCAGAGAGAACCAGTAAACTCCCAAAGTTCTTTGGATGGAGGGGAGTTCTTTACAAGGTCCTTTTCATGGACCAGTATCGCCTGTGCCTGTGCCATCTCCCACATCACAGGGGATACATTTGATGGAGAGCCTGGGGTTGAGCACTCTGGAAGGCAGAAGGCAGCCTCCAGTTACCATAGAGAGAAAAATGCTGGGAAATTTCCTTATGTCTCAGGAAGAAGGGCAAATATCTGAAAAAACCCATCTATTCAATCTTCCCATTAATTAGGAATGACTGTGAGAAAGGTAGATGGAGGAAGGGGGAAGGTTTTACAGCAGCTGAGGTAAGTGGAGGGTGGAGGTGTTCTGGACAGGCCAACAGCAGTGGACAGAAGTACACAATGCCTCAGGCTGTGTTTAGGGGACAGACCCAGCTTTCTCATGAGGAAGGAGAAAGCAAGCCCACACTTCACCCTCACTTAATGAGGGATATTTGGAAGGGGAGAGTGTGGAGCATTTTAATTGGGATGCACCCTGGAAAGGAAAGTACTTCATCGTTCCAAGGAATACAAGTGAACGTAAGGGACAAGGTTCTTCTTCCTCATCCCCCACCTACTGGGAACAACTTCAGTTTTGGTTCACAGAGTTTTAATTTTTAAGAGGAAATGTATTTCCCTTGGGTCATACCAAGCTTCCCTTGGTAAATAATGAGCTTATGTTGCATCCTGTTTCTGCAAACCCAATTAAGTCAAATTTTGGGGTTTTGTTTGGAAAGAAATGGATTTGTTGCAGCAACAAATCTGATTGCCACTAATATGTTGGACTTTTTAATGGATGTTTTACAACACCAGGCAGTTATTTATTAGGAAATTCAAGCAAAAAGAAAATGTCTTTCGGTGTCATTTTTAAACTTAGGCACTAAGATAAGTTCTGGTCTCACACATATGAATGCTCATGGGAGTGCTAGAGACAAGGCTGAATCAAAGCATTGAACATGGGCATTTGACAGTAACCCTCTTATTTACACTCCTACACTATGAGCACTTTTTGAAAAAAGTCACCTGAGTGAGGACTTCTGATCTCCGCTGTAAGACAAGGAAGAGCAGCAGAGGTGCTGCTCTGGGTCTTCTCTACCTTTATCCATTAACCAGTTCAGGGCTGTGAGGACAACTTGGAGTATCCTAGGGAAAAGCAATAAGATTCAATTTTTTATTTATTTAGCATTAATAAGGTTCCAATAAGGTTGAATTTTTAAGGACAGCTTTTTCTAGCAGTGAAGATCACCTGTAGCAAAGGACTGGCGCATTTGATGCCCTCTGCTCCTTACTAGCACCAAGGTTTTTGTGAACTGCAACGTAACATACATTTGATCTCTCCCTCCTTTGTACAGGGACACTCTGCTCACTGACCATTGAGAAGGCCATGCCTGAAGATGGGGGCGAGTACAAGTGCATAGCTGAGAACCCAGCAGGGAAAGCTGAATGTGCTTGCAAAGTGGTGGTAGAAGGTAAGTACTGTGATGGGTACAAGAAAACCCTTCCTTAGAACTTCCTCCTTTCTAACTTACTTCCCAAGAACAACCTTTAGAAGCTACTCACATACACAAAAAGAAAAAGAACTCTACCCCCTTTCTGTCTGCACTTTTTGGTCAACAGATAATTCAGTGTCTCCCATAGAGGAGCATGAGCAGAGAAACAGTCCAGGACCAAGGGCTCTGGTTGCTTTGTGGAATAATCTGTGTTCTCCTGCTGCCCACTGTATTTCTAGAAGGCTTTTAGAGCAGCAAGTTGAACTTACAAGATTTGTTTCTGAGCTGTGTGCATCCTTTGAGAGCACATAAGAATTCCCTGTGTGAGCCTGGGTGTCAGTCTGCCTCAGGACTACATGTGGCACATTTCTCGCTCTACAGCTCCCCAGTTCTTTGCATTCACAGACGTTTGGTCATTTGGTTTTCTAGTGTAAGTAAGCAAAAATAAACAAATTAGCAGCTTAACCACCCTTGTGTTCCCTAGTCTTAGAACATGGATAATTTACTGACTGAGGTACTTGTTTTCAGACGCAGTCATGCTGATGTCACTGTCTTGTCAAATAGTCTTGGCCTTGGGCAAGGCCGAGGTGAGGCTGAGAGAGACACAGACTTACAAAACTGCCATGGAGTTTAAATTATTTAAGGGGCTTTAAGTAACCAGATGGCCTCCTTATCAACTCACCTTCTGGTGAGCTTATTTTTGAATACTCTGGGACTTTCCATTGTGACTAAAACGAACACAAAACTAAACAAGCCTAATAACATGGAACTTGGGTACTGAACCTTCACAGCTGTGTTGCAGATGTGGTGTTTGTGGCAGGAGGTCTAGAAAAGAAACTTATTTTTTTCCTTCTGTTGCATGACACAAGGTAAGAATGTGATCCTGTAATTCCTCACTAAAGGTTCATACAACTGGAAAAGGAATTAATGACACATAAACTTACAATTAAACTGGCACCTTCTGTGATAGTATGGTCACAGAGTAATCTGTCTTAGGTATTTGATAAGCTATTCTTTATGATTCTGAAATTTAAAGTAATAAATTTTTTCAGTGCTGAAGTTCAAAGAAGAGGGTTTAAGCAAAATCTAGTCCCTGAAACACCTTAACTACCTCAGAGCCAGAGTGTTGAAGGATCAGATCATCAAAAGCTTAGTGGTTCTCTAGAGCTGCCCTAGCAACTTTTAAATGTCTCAGTCACTTATGTGTTTTTCCTCTGTCTTCTGATCTCCTTCAAGTAGTTGCTTTTCTTCCTGAAGCTTCCCGTAGCATATTTCTCACTTCAAGTTTTCTGCTGGACAGTGCATGCTCTAGGAGGCTGCAGGTAGAGTTTGGCTTGCAAAGTCTTGGTCATGGGAGGCTGTCAGCTCCTTGTCTGATGATGTGAGTGACATTACCTCAGCTGTCTGGCTTTCTATGGTGGTGGCACCCACGGCATTAGGAGCTCAATGCTCACATCGTGTTGGGCACCAGAATGACCACGTTCCTTACCCCGATACTGGCTGCCTCATCTGCCTTTTTCATTCTCCACTGGCATGCTGCTGAGAAGAGGTTTTTGAGGAGTGGCACCGGAGCAAACTCCAGCTATTTAGGAAAGACGCCATTTGATATCCCATGTCTGAGACTGGCAGAGGGGATGGCTGTTATTTTTAAATTAGAATTGTGATCTAAAACAACAGTTCAAATTTCTCCCCTCTTCAGTCAGCTGTCAAGATCCCAGATGCTGATTTTTAGACTAAGTAACCATAATCATTGTATTTCTTTTGACACCATGGACTCAAAATAAGATTGGAGAAATGTTTGACTTCAGTTGGCAGATCTGTAGAATCTGAGTGTCTGAACTCTCACACAGCCTCCTGCTCTGAATTACTTACTAGGAGATTCTCTCTTCCCCTGTTAACTTTTTAGGAAATCTGGATAAATCTTAACGCTCTGGCACCTAGAAGAAGGTGACTAAAATAGCTGTTTCCATAACATTTATGTCATCTTTTTCTCTGGTAACTAACAGCTCTCTCACTCACAAATCCTCTGAAAGCTGAATATTTGAAAGCTGTAAAGTGGTACAGCTATTGCTGAGATCATAATCCATAACCATAATCTTTCTTCCAAAGATAAATGTCAGGATCAAACAACCTAACAAGTAGAGCTTATTAGGATTTACATTATAGGACATAGAATCCTAGAATGGTTTGTGTTGGAAGGGACCTTAAAGATCATTTTGTTCCAACCCCTTCCATGGCCAGGGACTCCTTCCCATAGATCAGGTTGCTCAAAGACCCATCCAGCCTGGTCTTGCACATCTCCAGGGATGGGAAGTCCACAACCTCTTTGGGCAACCTGTGCCAGTGCCTCATGACCCTCACAGTGAAGAATTTCTTCCTAATATCTAATCCAAACTTTGCCTCCTTCTTCATCTTAAAGCCGTTCCTGCTTGACTTGGCACTACAGATCCTTGTGAAAAGTCCCTCCTCAGCTCTCTTGGAGCCAGTTTTGGTACTGGAAGGGGCTCTAAGATCTCCCCAAAGGCATCTTCTCTTCAGGCTGAACAGCCCCAACTCTCTCAGCGTGTCTTCATAGGAGAGGTGCTCCAGCCCTGTGATCATGCTCAGCCTGGAATAACCTTAAAAAAAGTTGCACCTTTTATTTATAACTCATGTGGGATACACATGGAAGGGAGCTTTATTGACTCCTAGCTGTTGCTGTAGCCTGCAGTGATGAGCAGTTTCTGGATAAGAGCTGTGCAATTGTGAAAATACTAGAATCCAACAAACTTCAGTCCTGTGGTGTCCCTTTTGGTGTTTCTATTTAGGAATAAACCAATTGCCAATAATATATTCTTGGAAAGATTTAAACACATGGAGGAAGTGTTACTCTTCAAAATGGATTAATCTGAATAGATAACATAGACAATGGAATAGAAGAATTACATGGCAAGAGATTCTTTTGGATGAAATTATGTTTTGATATGGCTTTGTTTACCTTTTCTCTGCACTGCCTAACATAGCTTTGTGCACATTGTATTTGATCTATTCAGGTAAAATACCCATCAGTTTAGATGGTACCTCTTGTCTAGCTGCTTACTTGAGTTTTCAGTACAGCTGCTTTTTAGAAGGTTTCTCCCTCTTTTCTTTCTTCTTCCTTTCAGAATGTGACAGTCTCCAGCAAATCTGTGCAGAAAATTTTTCTTAAAAACCTGAAGGACAGCAATTTCCTCTAACTTTGCAGAAAGATCCAAAATAAACCTTTTATTACACAGCCTTTTCATTATTGATTTTCAAAAGGATTTGTATTTTATTATTTGTTTTGATTGCAGATGCCTCAAAGACCTCAAAGCCTACTGAGAAGAAGACCAAGAAGCCTAAGACCACACTTCCCCCAGTGCTGCCAACAGAGAGTAAGTGACTGTGATTTGATTTGCTTTCTTCTCAGTGGAAACAAAAGAGTGCTTTGGGATTCTGTGGTCATTCCCTTCTGTTTGCAGACATAATATCAGAAGCCTGTGCTGTTTCTTTAGGCCTTGCACTTAAGTCATGTGAAATGAGTTTTTGCCATGTGGGGATTAGAAATAAGAGCCCAAACTGGGAGTTCAGATGTCGCCTGCTCTACTCTCTGATTTTCATAATGGTGCAATAAACTTGTGACACCGATTTATTTTTGGCTGCCTCTCAAAGAGCACAGAAATGCTTGAGTAGTTTGCTTCAATTTGTGTTGTGTCCTGTGTAGACAATATGAAGTTTTACTGTTGGTAGGCAAAGCATCTTGACTGAAATGCCCGGTAGAATAATCTGTCCTTTTTTGGCATGACCATGGAGAGTGGTTTTGCAAATTTTGCATTCTTTGTTTTAAGCCTAAATGCTTAAATTGCTTTTAATACTTTCTGAAATAATAAATTAGCTATACATTCCCATGTTTGCTACTCTGCATGGTTAAGAGGAAATTTTAAATGGTAAAGGCAGCACAATAATGTCAGTTTAGGAATTCCTAACACCAGTACTACTCATGAAATTAGCTGGTACAAATATCTCTTAAATCAAAACTGGGCTTTGAAAATTGTTTATCTAAAATGTCCACCATGTGAGTTCCTAAAAAAGATGTAAAGACGTGGTTTAATGGAAACATGAAATATTTTACCCAGCTCTGTCAAAAAATAAAAAAACAAATAAACTCTAATCTGGTCTTCCAGCAAGAACATTTTCAGCTGCTTTCAGCAGGACTCAGAGCAGTTTGATACTGATTGATGATCACAGGTAATAATTGTGCTTCTGGAATGGTGACTTACATAAAACTATGCCCTGGGCTACAGCTATTTCTGAGTTGCTGGCTGAGCGTTATAATCCTCTCTCCAGCCTCTCTTTGCGGATGTGGGAACAGTCACATTGGCATGCTTCACCTCTGCACCTGTGCTTCAAGTGCCATAAATAATAACAATTAAGAGCAATGTTTTTGTTATGAACATTGATAGAAAAGGAAATTTTAAAGGTGTTTAAATTTCCACAGGATGGTGTTTTGAACGGTGTTTTCTATGCACACAAACACATTTCCTCTGATCCTCCCAGCAGTGTTATCAATTGCAGCTTTCCCAGGAGAAAGTGTGAGTTGGGAGCTAAGTCTAAATATGGAGATATATGACCTGATCCACATCCTGCTTCTTTTGCTTTTGGTTTTAGTGGGAACTGGACGTAGATAGCTAAACAAAAGCTACCAACTCTGGCTGCAGAAATATTTGGGAAAAGAAGGTTGAAAAAATGGGGAATGGTTTTTCTACATGGCATATTATATCAGCATTTCAAGTCCTTGAACTTCTCATAAGCTCTTTTTTCAAAATACCTTTAAAACATCTTTCCTGCTGCGCAGAAAACATCAAGGTAACCAGAGAGAATGTTAGGAAACTGGGCTTTGGAAGAGTTTTTGGAAAAGCTTCGAAAAACACATATTTAATTTTAAAAGGATTTGGCTCCAGAGATTTCACAGGTGGTTTTTTAACATCTCGGTTTCTGAGTAATGTGAGTATTTGTCTGCTGAAATAAGTTTTTTTATTTGTATGTTTGTCAGGGGCAAAATATACAAAACAGATCCAGTGGACTACACAGCTCCAATTGACACTGAAATCCTTATCAGATGTAGAGATTATAAATTTCCTTATCTGAAAGAGAATGGGGGCTTAAGAAGTCAGATGTTTGTCTATCTTTACTGTATATCTCTTGAAAAGAAGGGTAATGGAGAATAACTGTGAATTAAGATGTCCAGGTCTAATAAGCAGATATATTTTTACTCTGATTTTGTTGCCACATCAAGTTACCAACAGTCCTGATGGCAAGTAGAGTGCACAGATGGATATTGAAGAAATAGAGAACAAAAATTCCTAATAATTCCACTGAATAGATTCTGACCTTTGACTGGTAAATTCAGTCACAGCAGTATATACTGTATGGGATAGAGAGACTATATATTCTACTGTACTTTTTAGAAATACTTTTCAGGGAAAAGATCCCTATTTTCCACAATCTGTAAAGAAGTGCAAGTCAAGTTTCATGGTTAACAGCTATGTCACCCTTTTCTCCCTTCAGATAAATCACAAGTGATCCTTGGTTTTTTGCCCTAGTAGAAACTTTCAGGAAAGTAATTACCTTTAGGTTCCTGAAAGCAAAGATGAATACATTTCTTTTTGTGGAAAAGAGTGAATGTTGTCAGTATGTTAATCTGTAGAATTTGTCTCACTGTGAGAATAGTTGCTGACCCAGGTGATTTGACTGCTCATTCTGACAATGTTATTTCATTACTGGAAGTTTGGGGTTTGTAAGCTACAGAAATCCAATAGTAAGTAGAATTTGGGGCATTGCTTCCTTTGATATGCAATACATACTGGATTCTGGTGTAGAATAAGAAGAACATTATGAAGGAAGCTGTGTGTTATTCAGTGATTAACAACATCTCTGAATGGATGCTTGCAGTGTTTACTGCAGAAAGATTGGTCTCATGCTGGCAAATTACAAAAATTACAATGTATTTCCTTTTGCTTACAATTAATATTGTGTCACCAGAATTTAGTAATAATTATGCAACTCTCTAAGGATAAATAGAACAAATAATACTGTTTCTGAGAATAACAAACAGATCCACCTTTGAATCTGTGTGAAATAATCGAAAAGGAGAAGAAAGGAAGGGCACCTCAGGAGCTGGTCCATTCTTTACTGACTGCACTGGCTTGGGCTTTGTCACTTTTGTCTTAGCTCAGTGGATGTCAAATGTTACTGAGTTAGAATAATAAAGTGTTACGTTTCTTCTAAAAGAGGCAGTGGAAAATTGGACCCTTTCATTATTTATCATGCTGCACACTCCGTGCTGTGCCAGAACAATCAGTGGGTAATGTAAGGGTCTCCTGGCTTGGCACAGCCCTGTAGCAGAAACACTAAGCCAAAAATTCTCACCACTGGAACATTTCTCTAGAAAGTTTTGAAACTGCTGTGAAGGGATTTAGACACCCAGTTCCCTTTGAAATTAGAACTTACTTCAAATTAAGCTTAAAGGGAATTGTTTATTTCAATTATCAAAGCCACTTGCAAAATCTTCAGTGCCTATTAAATGTTTTTGTCGCAACAGACTGTGGAAAAATCAAAGTTCTGCTTGAGATTTTTAAGATAAATAAAGAATTGAATGTTTACAAATAAATATTCCTTTTTCAAAAAATCTATTACTACTCCACACTTGCAAATATTTTTTTGTCCTTAATTTGTCTTAAGCAGAGGACCAAAACAGAAGGAATTAGCCCAAGATGAGGCAGATTTGTTTGCAGGTCTAGAACCCACCTTTCCTGATCCTCCGTCTCAAGATTAGTCTGCATGCAGTATCAAAGATAGTATAGATCTTTTTAAGTGACATCACAATAATTTACATAAAACATGAGCTTTCCAAAAGGACTTTTTTTCAAAGGCTATTTCAAGATTTGCTGATGAAAAAGGTGCATTACAGCCGTTAATTCTATTTTTTAAAATTCACCACGGCTGAGCCGTGTGACATAACTTTACTATAGTAGGAAGAAACTGTATCCCAGTTATTGCTACTGAGAAAAAAATTACTTTAATGCTTTAGAAAATAATCCTCATAAATCTAAGCTTTGGATTAAAATGTTTGGAAAGAAATGTCCAATGTTTTTTGTAGGGCTAATTCACAGAACTACTTCCAGTAAATATTAAGAAATGGCAGTTATCACCTGTCATAATCATTGTTATGAAAACCTAACAGGATATCCTGGATTCCCTCATGTGAGTAATGCTTCTTAAACCCACTGTTCTCATATCCAGACCACATACATAGAAGGGATGACCCAGCATAGAGTTTGATTGCACAAATATAAGTTCTTCTATTCAGTTAAAAATAAAGTTACATCAAAGAACAGAACTTTGTCTACACACCTGCAAGCTATTTAGCAGTATTTGGTAGCTTGCTGATAAAATCTTTTATATATGCTACTATATAAAACATCTGATTTCATGTGAAACGCATTTTTGGTTCAGTGACTGTATTCTCTTGCTGATGGTTATTAATAAAATGTCACCACTGACACTGTCCAGATCAAATAGTCTGGAAGGTTTCACTTAGGAAGGTTACCTTCCCAGATCTGAATTTTTAACAATTTTGGTACTTGAATGCAAGGCTGAGCAGTGACATCTCTGGAACAATGTGCCATGAAAGTAAATATGTTAGACAGGACCCCTTACTATGTTAATATATTCTTGTCCGTAGTAGGGCGACATTCTTGTCCTCTCCCTATCTTGTCCTAATATCTTTAAACTTTAAGTGCTAATCACCATGGAAAAATTATGAGTCAGTGGCCAAGTGATTAGCATGCAGTTCTGTTATTTACTCTTCAATAAACAATCTTGTCAGAGAATCCAAGTCTGGAAGCACCATTTTAAGAAAATGTCATTAAAACATTAAACTTGATGTGTCCAATTTAGTTACTATATAACATTAAACTGGATGTGTCCAATTTAGTTATTATATAACTGAATCAGTAAGCACTTCAAGTTTTCTGTTGATTTCCATTCTGTGAAAATAATATTAAACACAGCATAGATGAATATAAAATGTTTCAAAATCTTCATTTCATGATAGATTGTTTTGTCCTAAGTGTATAACTTGCCACTTTCTAAGTGAAGAACTTAATTACTAAGAAAGTTACTGTTCAGGTCAGAGATATTCTTTCAATTGCAGAAATGTGGGCACTGGATAGCAGCTGTGGCTGCTGCTGACCTCTTTGGTCACTGGGATAGTCTCAGATGCTCTTGAGGGTCAATGAGGCTGTCCAAGCCAGTTCCCTCAGTCCCATTCATTTCCCAGAAGGCTCGTGCTGCTCTACTGCTGATCCAAGACATTTTCTGCACGGCGAGTGCAAGTACTTAGTGCATTGGAACAATATGAATTACATCGTCAGGGAAGCCTCTGACCAAACTTTTCAAGGAAAAATTAATCTTTTTTCCTAAGCTGAGAATTCTGCTCTTAGTACATGTAAATCAAATTGCCATTAGCTATTTTTAAGACCTAAATAGGATTTCTCTGTAAACTCTATATCATGAAAGGTGCTGCCTTCATTCCTGAGGCTCGGGGTCCAAGGGTGCATAGCTGTGCCACAAGACCCGACAGCCAAGCTGGGCTGAGGTAAAAAGGCAGTGCAAGGTTTAACCTGGTGACTCTGAAGGTTGGTTGCTTCCACAGGTGAAAAAGAATCTGTTACTGTACATATAAAATGAGCAATGGAGAAACACTAATTTGTTGTCCAAATCCCTTCTCCTGAGAGCCCAGTTCAGCACTGTTTCTCTAATGCTGGGCATGCATTTTGAATCTCTGCCAAGTCACTTTACAGCTCTCACCGTACTGACATTTTCTGAGTTCATGTTGGCACAGAATGGTATTTTCCATGTGTATTTCATGCAGTCCATCCTACATATCTGTATGTTGACAGAAGAAGACAGAAATGTTTATTGACTGTCTTATGCAGAGAAAAAGGAACAGTTTTTGCGACGTGGCCTTGAACCGAAGAGCTGCTGTGCTTCATTAATTTCCAGTTAAGTCGTTGGCTAGAAATTGCACATCTGAGGCCTATAATAGAAACGTTAAGTTTCTTCTCTATAAAACAGGGACCTAAATCCATTGGCTTAATTAATGTGCAAAAACATGTAACACCGAACTTCTCCCACTGAAACCATTTGGAACTCCTGAATGTCCAGATGACCTGGCAGTGTTTTCCAATGGAACAGAATGGTTAGCAGGATAGTAACCTATCTTAGATCGCTGTCCCTACACACTTGGGCACAGCTTTTTAGTATCTAACTGTGGATGTTCTCCCAGGACATAACAAAGGTGAAATTTTAACTTATACTTAAGGAAATGACCTCGCTGTCTTGCTCCCACCAGAGCTCTCAGAGGATTTTATATGGCCTGAGTTGTTTGTGTGCTCTGTTTGATACTAGATGTCTCCTGTGCTGCTCAGATTTGCTTTAATTGTAGAAGTTGCTCAAGAACTGTGCTACTAAGCTGCTATGGAATTGTTTATTCCTTCAGCTGAGCTGTTTTCAAATACTGAGTTATTTTCAGTGTACCACATCATATTACTGAAGCCCCGAGTGTGCTGGTATATGCTAGCACTCTCATGACTGGAATGCAAAAGTGAGTATTTCCTGGATTTTATTTTTGTTTTCAGAAGGCAGAGGCTGTATATTTCTCAATTAGAGGGCAATCTCTGCATGATTTAGAAATGAAATATGGGATGTTGCAACAAAATGACAGTTGTTTTTAATGAAAAATGAAATAAAAGCTTTAAAAAACTGTTCTGAAGCACACAAACTCAAATAACTGACTTGTATGGAATTAAGTTTTCTAATTTCTGCTTGTCATCAAATTTAAGCCAGAGTTGCTTTCTGTTTTATTGTATTTAGATACTGAACAGTTATTTGGAAACATTATAAGAAATTTGCTCTTTGAGAAGCAATGAAGCGAAACTGTTTAAACTTCCAAACCTTGATGAAGTTTTCAAGCTGCTGGTGTTCAGTGCATAGTGTCTGTCATTTTCCTCTCTAGCAATTAGCATAGGATCATGAATGTATGAATAAATTGGTGGGTAATGATGTGTTGTCTTTTTCTGCTACAGTTGTAGCCATGGTTTTTCTCCTGTTTCATCTTGTCTGTGCTAAAATCTGTAATAAGTTTTTTTAGCATCAACTAGGCCTGTGACAGAAGCAAGGATAGAACAGAATAATTCATTACCTTGACCACAAGGCCAAATGTTTTATTTTTTCTGTGCTTCTAGCTCTCAGCCATTCCATGCTTTCTGGCAAAGCAGGGGGTAATGAAAGTTTACAGAGAACCATCACTTTTGATTCAGACCCTGATATCTATCCCCAGAAGGGTCTGAAGGAGGTTACACTGGGATTCATTTACATGTGGGAGACAGAGACCTCATAATCTCACATCCCACAAGCCTGAACGATTAAAGTGAGACAGGGAAGAAGGAGCAGATACTTGAATCTGGACTTTCCATAAATTTTCCATAAATATTCTTCTTACCATGGTGTCTGACACATTACAGACATGACTTCTTTTTTCAGTTTGTCTTGAACTCTGAAAACACTGAAAAAAGCTAATTTAGTTCCCCTAGGAAGATGAAATCTTGACATGTTTTGTGTGAGGGGAAAATGGTTTTCTATGTGCCTGTACTGTGAGAGTATGTCATTGACCCTTCTGCTCTCCTGAGCTAAAATGAGGCTATTCCACAAGCAGACAGAAGCAGGAATATGTCTTGTTCCTTATGGTAATGGAGTCAGGTATTAACTGTACTTGTTTACCAGGTGCTGAAGTCCATCACTACAGAAGACATGTACATAATTTCAGGCATGTCCCTCAGGGAAGACAGTAGGAATTATGGATTGGTTGGAAATACTATCTTGAGTACTGATGTTTTTTTCAGATCCTAAAAGTTTTACTTCATGCTTTATGAAAGCAAGTTGTGCAGAGAGCCATTTCAGGGGAGGGCTATTCCTATTTTTAGTAAAATTCCAAAAAAGGGAAGCAAAAAAGAAAGACAGAGGCTTCTGAGCATATCTGCTCTCATGACTACACCATCAGAGAAAGGAAGAGCACAACCAAATGTCCAGCAGCTATCAGCCTGTATGGGGTCTTTCCCCTTTTTACTTTATGTCCCCCCACTCAAAAGCAAGCCCTGCAAGAGGCAAATCTGCCTTGTAATGTTTGTGGTATGTTGTTTCTAGAAGGCAGATTCATTGAAGGGGGAAATATTTGTTCTTTTACTTCAAGACTGATTTTCAACTTCAGCCTGTTTCAATGTAAGTACCAAAAGAAAAAAAAATCTTTAAAAAAAAAAAAGGAGCAGACTCAAACTAACATTTCCAAGAGGCTCAAATATTTTAATGAAAACAATCATTTGACCTTGTCAACTGTGAGTAATCTTATTAGATTTTTTCACTAACTGTCTCCAGCAGCCCTTGAAAAGAAAAAGTTGCATTTCAAAGAGATGCATATGATGAGCTGGTATTCTTAAGGAAGATCTAAGAACAGTGGAGAGTACATTATTAGCCAAAGAAGCTAGCTTCAGGGAGCCAGAGACCTGTCCTTGTACTCATCCCCTTCCACCCTGCCCCAGCCTTTCATTTCTGCTCAGGGCTATTCGTGTCTGCAAAACAGGATATTCAGCCAGGCCTTCCAGCAACCCCTGGCAATCTGCATGGTTTGATGAAGTCCAGTGACAGTCTGTACATCCCCAGTTATGTGGCTATAATGTCCTGGTGGCTAAAAACTAAAATTTAAACAAAAAAATTCTACTTGCATATAAAAAGCAGTGCCCTAGCTGAATGAAGCAATGAGTTCATGTTCTCTGCTTTGCTGCTATGGAAATCTTCACTGAAGTGAGAGTCTTTTAAACTGGCTTAAGCTTAGTTGTTCCAGTGTGCATGCACCTTGCCTATTAACTAAGGTACTGCAGCAAACATACAGTGTAGGCCAGGATGTTGTCTTCGAGTGAAAATCATAATGGATTCAGGAATTTGCTTTTTTTTTTTCTGAAAAATGGCAACAGTATCTACAACCACTTGACAAATGGTGCTTTTTCTTCATCCTTGTTGCTCTTTGTTCATATCAGGCTTAATGGAGTGTGGAAGCCATCAAATTCCTGTCATTGTAGCTTATATTAAAAGCCATTGCAGCTCTGAGAAGAGATCCAAGAGCTACTTCAGTTTAGAGAAAAGCAGAGAATCTGATGTCAAATATGGCAGACGCACAAACAAAAACGTTTCTAAATCATTTGACTGAGTTAGTTTACATGGGATTATGCATCTAATGAGTAACTAATGGATTATTTCCATTAACAGGGATGTTTAAGAGCAGATGAGAGGCCAGACTCTACAGGCCTTCCAGCTGGCACGTGATCATATGTGTAGTTTCATCCACATAATACGGCTCCAACCTGAAATAAGAGTTTCAGCTCAGGGTGTGACCATATCATGACAAAGAGGAAAGCTGCTCTGAAAACACCACTTGCTGCCTTTGCTTGTACAGCTTGGGCAGGAAAGAGGATGTAGGAATACATTTGCCACAGCAGTCAGTGTGTATGTCACTCTGTTGGTGGCCCAAAAAGTAATGTGTCCCTTTAATGAGCAGTTGTGTTCTTTGAAGGCCTCAGTTTAAAGAGGGTTAAGTCCCTGTGGAAGATGTGGCAGGACAGATACCTTGCTTACACCCTGGTAGTCCAGTTATACGGGGACAAACACTCACAAGTACTTATCGAAACCTTTAACTAGCTCTGCTGAGCTGATAGTTGTGGAAGAAAGGCTTCTTTGGGAAATATCCAACTATTCTTTTTTGTTTCAGCCATAAATACTGCAAGAATATCCTACCTCTTCATTGTTGTGTTTCTGGTTGCTACAACATAAATAAATTCAGAGCGTATAAAAGCCAAGGATACTTTTAGAGAAAATTACTATAAAATGGAAAGAAGGTGGAAAAAACTTTTCTGTATTCACTGAATAGTGAAATGTTCTTCAGAATGAACTGAATAAACATTGTTGTTGCCAGCTAAACCATTAGATATTTTTTAAGTCATTTGGTCTTTTCACTTCCTATACCACATCACCTACTATCTCCACTTACTGTAAAAATCAATCTGTCTGTTATTTGAGCTGTAGCATTGGACTCCCACAGTGGTTTTACAACTCATGGCTCCTGAGTTTCACAGAGCATCACATGGTGTGTTCCAGGGTATCATGCACAGCTTGTAGTTTGCTGCAGCCAAAAGGGTTAAAATTGAAAAACTGGTTTTATTGGTTTGGTGAAATCGGTGGGGTGGGGGGGGGCATATTTTGCTGCTCAATGTCTTTCTAATTTGAAATAACTAAATAAAGAAAAGAATGGACAAAAAAATTCAAACTTTTGGCATCTGTTATGGCTATCACTAGGCACCTCTGTACAGTCTGCCAGATACTCAAAAGCACTTAGCACATACTGCTTCCGTTGGAGGCAATAACATCTTAAAAGCCAGACTACTTCACTCATGCTGCTTAGTTGAGCATAAGAAAATAAGAAATGTTCTTTCACAGCAGAGGCTGTTCTCTGACCAGGATGCTTAGAATAGCAGGCAAAAAGAGAGTGCTCTAAAAGGAATGAACTTCTTCACTTCTGGAATTCGGTGGTTTGAAGGCATCCAGACTGTTCCATTTAATAGGCCACCACAAGATGTAACTCCTGTGAATTTGTCCTTTTGAACCTGGTTATGTTTCTGTATTGTAACACATTACTTGTTTGTGAAGGTAGATTATGGATGTTATATTTAACTTGGTGTTTCTCTTATGCCTGCTGTCTGGTAATTTAATTGGGTGGCTTCTAATTCTTACTTTGTGAAAAATAGTTAATAACCATTTTCTACCTACGTCTTCTCTACTGTTTTTCTATTTACCCTGTACAATTTGTAGAACATTGTCTTCCGAAAATTTATGCATCCAGATCTCAAGTTCTAAGCCATATTTTTGTAGCTATGACTTTTTCTTTTGAGAATATAGCAAAAAGTCTTCCCTGCTTGGGGAATAGGGTGTGGCAGAGGGATGGTACTAATACTTACTTTTGGTAAATCGCTGTTTCTTTGCAAGCTCACAAGTGGTGTGAGAAGCTGCATGTGGTGTTAACTATCCTACTTTTAACTGAGATCATTCAGCATTGATTATGCTGGAAATCTGAGCGGAAATTCAGTAAGAGACGGATCTTGGCCCTGTGTTTTTACCTGTTAAACTGCTATGAGGAATGAAGCATGACAGATCATAGGAGATGTGTAGCAGATTTCTTTGATTCTATTAGAAGTTTCAGCTTCAACTTTAAATATTCTGAGGATCTTTCAGGATAATAAAAGTGGTTTTTAAAGGTATTTTTAATTATTTAATATGGTGGAAGAACGTATTATATTTTCACGTGCAAACAAAGCATTGATTTGGATATTTGTGGTTAGTCTGGTACCTTCCAAAGCTCACCTTTGAATTCACATGGTTCGTTTGGTTTTTTTTTTAACTAGGTGAAGCAACAGTGAAGAAGAAACCAGCTCCAAAGACTCCTCCAAAAGCAGGTAATTTGTTGCATGTGTCACCCACATTTGCCAGTGCAGCTGTTTGCCCGCTAAGTTTGTTTGCATATATGACTAAACAGTAGCTAAGTCAAACTTGTTTATGCTGTACTAAGAATTGAATTATGAGCATCCAAAGCAGTTACCCTCAGATGAGCTATAGCAAGACCCTACGAAGGGTCAGTAGTGTGTAACTTATGCCCTTTTGCATATCCGCAACACACCCTGGCTTTCTGTGAAAAAATTTTTTCTGTGTATCACAGAATCCTCTGCATGAGTAGCTACCGCAGAGAAGGCGATAGATTCCACTTTTCCTCATCACTGGCATTATGGTAACCTGTTTGTGTGTTCACAGTCTCCAAGGCAAAGCTATCTATATTTAAAGTTACAAGGAAATTTCCTCTATAGGAACCTCTCTTCAATGTCTTAAAACTTTGTCAGACTTTTAAACTGTTCAAGCTGCTTTCTGTGTCAGATATGCACCTCAGCCTGGTCTCCTTCAGATATTTTCAAAACAAAAACACTTTTAAAAGGTCAAGTCTAGAGAGGGGAGAAACCCCCTTTGTTTTAATTACTTTGAAAAGAAAAAGAGAGCACTTTTTTCATGCCCAGTTGCCCTGTGCTTTGGAAATAATGTTACATTTGGCAGTGAAGTCATGGCAATATTAGGGAATGCCTCTTACCATTTCTGTCAGTATGTCTTCAAGTCTGCCCCCTTCCCCTCCAATACACACACAAGAATAATTTTTTTATCCTGCTGCTTTTATAAGCAACAGTATAGGTTTCACCCTGGAGTTGTCCAGCCTATGATATTTCTGGCATCTGTGCTTAGCAGCTACCAAGGGGTCTGACACACTCAGCAGCACAACTGAGAGCCAGAAAGGAGCACTGTTAGCAGAAGAGATGTTCTGCCATCTATTGATACTCAGGCAGTGAGAGGGAAGAGAAGGAGGAATGCCTGATTCAGAAATAGAGGGGGACAAACGGGGATGCAAGGTTTAAAAGAAGCACTGTGATACACAAACAAAAAGATCCATCATTGCTCATGGGGAAATTTAGCGTGATGGAGAAAGACATCAATTTCCTTCCTTGTCTCTCTTGATGTTTCTGTGCTACATAATGTTTATCTGGCTACTGAAGCCGGAATCTTCATTCTTAAATTTTCTGAATGCTGTTGCTGACATGAGAAAGCAGGTTTTTAGACCCCCTCAGCACATGCAAATTGATGAGAAGGTAGCTGGAGCCATCCTTCAAAACCACTAAGTGCAAAAGAAAAAGAAGTTTTTCTGAAAAACCCAAAACAAAATTTCATAAATTCTGTATTTGAAATTGGTGATAGGTGACAATTTTTTTGTCTTATGGATGTCTGTATTTTGGTCTTGCATGAGCAAGCTTTGGATGGGTAGATTGTTATTGCTTCACTCTCCTAGAATAAACAAATCCACAAAATTTTTTTCATTGCAACCAACAGGTAACTGCTAATGTGGATTTCAAGTATTGCTCTGAAACAGTTGAGCTGAGAAATGTGTGCTATGAATTTTAAGAAAAACTATAGTCATTTAAATGGATATTTTGTTTATTTTACTTTTTCCCATCAGCTGCTCCTCCTCAGATTACTCAGTTCCCAGAAGACAGAAAAGTCCGTGCAGGTGAAGCAGTGGAATTGTTTGCCAAGGTGGTAGGAACAGCACCCATAACTTGCACCTGGATGAAATTCCGTAAGCAGGTAAATTGTTTTCTGGTCTCCTTTAACAATCATTGAAAAAGTAGAGCTGGAAAGGAACACCAGTGACTATCTCCCATTTGTCCATCTCCCTTCCCGAGGAACTGGCAAAGTCCATGTTGTTCCTGCAGATGTTTTCCTCACCTCTGCTGAAAACGTTTCACTGATAAATATTTCACAACTTCCACTGGGAAATTATTGCAGTGCTTATATAGCCATAGTGTTAGAATTTTTTCCCTAATACCAAACTCGGATCTTTCTTGCTCCCTTTGCTGCCTGTCCCGTCCTAGAACAAATGACCACTTCTTTGTGAAAAGTCTTAGACCATGAATTAAAGGATAAGTCATGGGAAAGATTCAGGTATCTGAAAAGTATCTGTCAGAGACATTTCTCTCCTTCAAAAATGACCTCTGCTTTGTTGATGCTGGATCTAAAGTTATGCCAGAGGGGCAAAATACCGTATAAAAAGCTTGAATGAACTGTCTTGCAACACAAATGTCACCATACAGGGCACAGCAGCAACCTATGCCATCAGTGCCCTCACTCCGCAGGTTTAAAGTTCCTTCTACCTGAATTAATATCTTTAAACTATATCACGTGTCCATAAGGGCAGTTTCTAAAGAGAGTTGCTTTAACAAAGCTACTTAAAATCAAACCACTTCAAATCAAATAACCCAATATGCAAGTTCAGCCTGGAAGATGAAATGTCACGTTAGGACAGAGCAAATATAAATATCTCCTGTAGCCACTGTTCTGTTTATTTCATTCTGAACTTGTTATGCACTCTATAGAACATAAATAAAAACATCTCCTCCTAGAAGGAAGTTTAGACTCTAAATCCAGATGTGTCAGCATTTAATTGAAAGAATTCAAAACAGTTTGTTAGTGCAAAGGGTATTCCAGAGTCCATCCTTGCTAACTCCAAATAACCTCTTACTTTAGGGGAAAGGGTGGGTTTTTTCCTGAACTCCTATATTTCCTTAAATTTCTTTATCTTCAAGACTGGATTTAACCATTCCTTTCCACAAAAAATGTCTCAGAAGCTTCAGTAACATTAAGTGTTTGATTTTGCTGAGCTCTGTCTTAACATTTAGGTAAAATGTACCCCTCAAAAGTGAGTTTCTGGTTTGTGTAGAATTCCGAGTTCATTGTTGAATACAACAATCCTATTTACATAGATTTTATACATACAAGGTCTTTTTAATATACAAGGTCTATGTGATAACAGGGACTAGCAGCTCCTAATGCCCATATCAGATCCATAATGTGTGATCCAACATATTTTTCCTTTGTAAAATGCTATTTTTACTATCTATATACTTTCCTCTTTAGTTATGCACTATGAGACAAAGTGAAGTATTGCAAAATCATAAATTAAAATGACAAAAATTTTTAAGTTATTAATTATGGTGTATGAGATAGAAAAGAAAAAAACTTCAGGAAGGTTATCAAACACTGTAGGAGGACAAGTGAGGGCAGCAGTCTCTCATTTATTAATTTAAAAGGGGAGCCACTTACTGTGTCCTGTGCTGCACCATAATTTTGCTTTATTTTTCACTTACACTTCCCCACATACTGTTTTACGCTTAGATTTCTTCCTTTTCTATAAATGTGGTTGATTTCAACTCTGTTCCATTCCCAGTCCTAAAAGTGAAAACCAGCCAAGAGTTCTGAGAGTTTACTGGCAGTTATTTGTAGCTGTTGTTTGAGCAGATCCAGCAAGTGGTGAGCTGAGATTTCAGCCCTGCCGCTGTTTGCTGCAGCCTCCTCTCCATGTTTCTTCCTCACATTCCCTCAGGTGCAGGAGAGCCACAGTGGAGTGGCCTCTCTCAGGTACAGCTCAAAAGAGTATCTTTTGCTTGGAGCAAGGGAATGTCATGAACCTGTGACCCATACTGTTGTGTGCCATGGCAGTGTAGTGGAGGGGTGCTGGAACTGTGCTCAGCTAAAGAGGAGAAAGCTCCCTTTACCTCTTCATTAGCTGAGGAACAAAGTCCATCACTGAACACTGCCAGCTGCTGAAGGTTCTTAACTACAACCAGTGACTTTCTTTTCAGATCCCAGGGATCCAACCCTATGTTCCCCACAGCCACTGCAAGCCACTGAGCATCCTTTCAGGGCTGTCTCTGGATCCTTTCAGGGCTGTCTCTGCATCCTTTCAAGGATTTCTCTGCATCCTTTCAGGGCTGTCTCTGCATCCTTTCAAGGATTTCTCTGCATCTTTTCAGGGCTTTCTCTGCATAACGCAGATCTAGTTCTACTATTGCCCCTTGACTAATTTTAATGAAGCAAAACATAAAAGACAGCTTAGAATCTCAGAAGTATGTGGGCAGGATGGAACAACTTTCAGTAAAGTTTAACCCTACATAATCCCATTTGCTAACCTGCTATTTGAGTTATGGTAGGAGAATCTTTCTAAGGTTACTTTTGGGCAGATAGCAGTGCATGTGTTTTGTCTCCATTGAGGAAAGAGCAGGGAAAGTCCTGTTCTTAAACTTTTGATTTCTTCTTCTCTGAATAGATGAGACAAGATAAGGCAAACTAAATAGCCTTCATTTTTAATTAAATTCTGAGAATGGCTTGGAAGAGTCACTTATCTAAGAAGGAAGTGGTGGGAGGAAGAAGGGCATTGACATTATGTTGTCTGTTTCATAAGAACACAGTGTACAGCATCTATAATTGCAGTGTAGCATTATGAGGTTTCTAAAGAACTGTCATGTCTCAAGCTAATAATGATTAAAATCTAAGTCACCTTGGCCATTTATGCTATGATAGTTCTGTTTCAATTAAAAACTAGTTCAAAATATGCCTATGGTATTCAGCAGAGATTTTGATTTTTTTCTTCTCCATAAAATAAAAATACTATAGGAAAGTTCAGTCTTCTCTTTGAATGTCTCTCTGTACAGCTGTAGCATTATATCTCCATTTCATCCAACATCATCTGCAATTGGTCAAACCCAAGAAACTGTTACCCTGGTTTGTGTGGAGGTACAGAATAAACCTGGTTGAAACAAGAGGGCAAAAGTCACAGCTATGGATGGTTTGCACACTGGGCCTCTGAAGGGGAATGGCAAATGAACTAAGGCTAAACCCTTGTTCCATTGTGGTTTCTCTAAGATTTGTGAGACCAAACTTTGTTCTGTTGACAGTTACACAGTTTGCACTTTCAGCCTGTCAAAGAGAAGGTAAAAAGTGAAACTCCTGTTCCTTTGTGGGGTTTCAGCAACACCAGTGCTCCTGTTGGCTTTGCAGGACTGGAGCCTTTTTAATGTTCCACTGCATTTCTAGATGATTTGTGTTGATTACAGTTTACCAGCTGCACATATTCACTTCTGTAATAGAGTTATCTGCAGATAACACTCAATATGATAACACAGTATTGTTCTTTGAGCTCTTTCAGATACGAAGATATCTATCACATAATTTTTTTTTAATTTGGCAGATTCAAGAAAATGAATATATTAAAATTGAGAATGCTGAAAACAGCAGCAAGCTAACAATATCATCAACAAAGCAGGAACACTGTGGATGTTACACCCTAGTTGTAGAGAACAAACTTGGCAGCAGACAAGCACAAGTCAACCTCACAGTTGTTGGTAAGTCCATAATAATATTTTATATATATACTTATTCTTCAGGCATCAGTCTATATTTTCTTTTTATATAATGATATGAAACAGGTTAAGTAAAATAATCAGTTAAGTTAAGAAGACTGAAATAAAAAGCTAGTACTTCAAAAAATGGACAGTGACATTGTATAAGCAAGGTCAGTAGGGCTATACTGTGTTTATTTGGAAAAATTACAAATTCCATGGTGATTAAGGTATTAAAAACATAAAATAGCTCATGCTTTAAAAAAAAAAACAAACCAAGATAAAAACTGCTCATGTCTCCATTTTAAATTCCTACCATGGTCTACTGTTTCACAGTAACAGAAAGCAGTGAATGAAGAAACTCTGCTTTGAGTATGGAGCCCTTCATATGTGGGTTTTTACACAGGTATCTTAAAGCTTCAAACAGCCTTGTCAGGTGACACTCCCAGGCCGTCAGGTTTGTTGTAGCAGGCTGTGGACAGCTGCACAGAGATGAAGCCTGGTAGATAGTTGCAGTATATTTGCAGATAAAACTGCAGCCTAGTGAGGATCAGCCAAAATCTAGAGCTGTGACATCTAGCTCTGAAAGGGCTAATTGAACCCACCTTGGTGTGGATGCACAGCAAAGAGTTTCCAGGGAAATCCAGGGAAGTTCTACAAGCTAAGATGCAATTTGGCTAAAACATTAGTCTGTGGGATGGGTCTGTTTCTGGGCTCTGTACCTGTGGCCTGCAGAGGGGTTATCCCAAAAGGTGGTGCCCTGACAGCCACAAGGGTGTGAGCAAGGCACGAAACATGGGTATAAGGCCAAAGATGAATATCTGATTCCAATTAAATCAATGGCAAAATACCTTTAACCCAAGCTGGTCTGGAGATTCACTCCAGCAATCCAGGGAATACCATATGAAGTTTAATGAGTAGACTCACACTTTGAGGTACAACATCCACTGAAGCAGACTGAATGTGCCTCAGTTGCATGTTGCTCTGCATCTCATCAATAGAGGCTTCCTAATTATTTACATGAATTCCTTTCATCCAGTCTGTGGCTTTCATTGCAGTTAAAAGATAACTGAATGGAGGAGTATAAATATCAAGTAGATTCCAGCAATGTGCCAGAGAATTCAAGAACAGAGGAAAATAGAATCACTATTTTTCCCATGATGCATAGATAAATTGCACTACCCCTTCCAAAAGTGGGTTGTACAGGTCAGAAGTACAGCTACATAAAAAATGAACACCATTGGTTCTTGCATAATCATATACATTGGTCTGGGTATAGGTTTTGGCTGCAAAACCCCAACACAGCTGATTAGCAGCTAGAAGAGTGGCAGGACATTACTTGCTCTTTACATTTCCCTCCTTTTCACTCTTTCCTAGGCAACTGCTGCAGGCAGCTAATTGTAGCAGGTTATTGGGCAAGAAGGATTTTTTTTAGCTGCACAAGGCCGACAATTCCTATTATCTTGTTACTGTGTGAGCCTTGACTCGTTATTATACAAGTCACTGTTTAATATCCTTTGGAGTTAATTGGTTTGAAAGTCTTTGAATTCTATAACCTTATAAAGCTACATCTCAGCCTCCTGCTTTGCTCTTCCCTAAGAAATGTGCCAGACAACCGTGGGATTCCCAGAGATGCTTTTGGGAGAGTTGGGTGAAGAATCCTTACAATGTGCAGGAGTTTGCCATGTGTTTTGGCTGATGACAAGCTGTTTCCAGCTAAAAAGAATAAATTCCATCTTGTAAAATTGCCAAGCTCTTCAGTGAGACATCTCGCTGATGTCAGCACTGCTGAAGGCATGACAAGGCCTCATGACTCCTAGTTTTCTATATATGCATTTTAAGGCCAGATTCTTCCATCTAGGCACTCAAAAATGTAGGAAAAGGGAGCAAAAATGTCTTCCTTCTAGGAAGGTGGTTAGAATCTCACTAGTGAGATAAAATCCTTCACACTGTTTGCACCTTTAAAGGTGTCAAAAGTTCACTGAAGTTGGAAGGTACTTTTCTCTAAAGCCTGTCAGTCAAAATAAGGAAGGCATGTTTCTCTAAATATGCAAAACCTAAGACTTCTGAGTCTACCGAAGCTCATCCTTAGTCCTAAGTTCCTGCCTGTCCATTCTCTGGGCTCCTTCCCAAGTACTGGCAAGAAACTTGCCCTCCCTGCCCTGACCCCACTTTCATAAGCATTTGTGGAAAAAGTCCTGGTGCTAGAGATCAGCTCTGTTTGCCTCAGCTCTTTATAGAAAGGCTCTAAACTCTGTGTGAGCTGCCTCCCTGTAAGTTTACCAAGAAAAGGCACATCCATGTGTATGTTGTATGCTCAAAATGCTGCTGCCTGATCACACTCCAGAGCCGAGCCTTGAACGTGTTGAAACTACACGGAAAGTACAAATACAGAACATTTGCTTTCTGGAGGAGTGTGCCTGAGTAGACCCAGAGCTGTGTTTCTCAAAGGGCTAGCTAACGGGCTTGGCTGTTCTGAATTTCAGCAAATCAAAGACATTTGTTAAAATATAAAATGAAATAAATGTGGAAATAAAGATGTTTTTATTTTATTATTACCTCTTGCAACCATGTAGATTGTGAAGTCTTCGTGCTGATGGGCAAGTTTCTGATGTGAAAGACTCCAATAAACTTTTCTCAAATTAAATTTAGACTGTAACACACGTCAAGGAGCAGGTTGCCCAGAAAAGTTGTGCAGTCTCCATCCCTGGACGTATTCAAGTTCAGACTGGATAAGCATCTGAACAATCTGGTCTGACCTTATAGCTGATCCTGCTTTGAACAGAAGGTCTAAAGACCTTCCTGAGGATATTGAAGACCATCCTGGATCTTGGTTTTATACTTGCAGTTGTCAAAGACCTTTCTTCACAAAAAAAAATAACATTATTGACTTAACCTACAATGACAGGACAAAGGATTGAGCTTATCTGCCAGGATTCAAATCAGAAATGATCCTGCTACAATTTAAACCCTGAGTCCTAGATTGTAAACTCTATTTGGGTACAATTTGTAGAAATTATTTTTAATAATGACATTTAGGGAGACAAAGATACCCTACACTCCTTTGAATTTAGCTCCCAGCATCTTAAATTTAACTGTCAGACTCCGGCTTCAACTACAACCTTAATTGAACTGTGCAAGGGTTCTGACACTTAAAGCATTTGAATATATGATTTGATGCAGTTTGGGGCCATGGGAAAGGATGCTCTTGAAAGAAGGCCAACTTTATTCAAAGGGTTTTTTTTTTTTCCTTTAATGAATATCAATGAACAAAGTGTCCATTACACTCAGCTTCCAGTGTGAGCTGTGTGCAGTCCACACAGCAGATGCACTGATAAGCAAACAAGTTAGAGGATACTTTTTAAATAATGGTGTGGTGCTGAGCACCCAGCCCTCAGCCACAAGGATGGAGCCTTGTGATTCATTGTGCAACTTTGTACAAGCGCTAATAATACTGGGAGATCTGCAAGTCTGTGAGACATCCAAGTTAAGCAGCATCTTCTTTTAAAGGGTCGACTGGTCCCAAAAAGTCCATGTTGAGCTCTTCTCTATTGTTATGATCAGCTCTCTTGCACAAGCAATTTCCTTAGCTGACTGATCTCTCTAGAGAGATCTTGTAACGTTTCTGCTCCAAAACTGAAACAGCCTGGTGTGAGATTGAGCTAATGATTTATAGCAGACAGTGTGTCAGACTGAAGTGGACTTGTGTTGCCAAAGCTGTTAAATGAGCAAATGATGTACTTAGCGTAAGATACGACTGATTTAGACAAGGTAGAGCCCTCACTTTACAGTGGTAGCAAGGAATATTCATTCCTTTCATGCCAGTTATTGGATGTATATTGATGTATTTATCAAATTTGTGATTCTGAACATTTTAGCTGTGCGATAGCTGGGTCTGTAACCACCTTTGAAAAAGGAACTTGGTTTTCATACTGGCTCAAGCTGGATACTGTGACAAAGAGTCAGAAGAATAACACAGTATTCAACAAGGGTATCTGGCACTAGAGAAATAATCTGTTCTGCAGCTATGCCACAAGCTTGCTTCATGCTTTTGGGCATATTGCTTCATGTTTCCATGCCTACTATGCAGGGGCTTTCTGATGATCAGTGTTTGGTGAATAATTTGGATATTAGCGCTGTCTTTTATTTTTTTAAAGATAGAAGTAGAAACGCATGTACTACCTACCTGGGGGCTGATTTTGATTAACCTTGTTTGTCTTTTATAAATCCTTTGGGATTTGTATTGTTCCTGGTGTGGAGTTTTCTGTGTATATATGTATATCTGTATGTATATGTATATGTGTATCTGTATGTATATATGTATATCTATATATGTATTATACATACACAGATAATATAAGTATTATGGTGGTTAGTAAGCTCTACGGTAGATATATGCAAAAGAATGAGAGCAATGTCATTAGACCCTGAGAGGCCTAAAGTTAAAAGTTACGGTGTTTTTATTACTCTAAGCATTGGTGCATGTACTGTGTTTTGCAGCCTTCTCCACAGCTGGAAAGTGATAAACCAAGTACCCAAGGACAGACAGACACACACACACACACACACATATATACATATATACATACATGCATTTAAGCATGTTGCACACAGGCATGCAAGAAATGTAACATGAATTCACTAATACCTTCCGCTCTGCTCCATTCCATGCTTGACTTGGGATGGGGAAGTTACTTTCTGTGTGGAAGGTGTTACTTCCATGCCTTTAGCAGAATCTGTGTGAGCACAGTCTTTCCAAGCACAAATGAGAAAATACAAGTTTAGCTGAGAACAAGGTCTGATCATCACTAACTCCAACAGTCATTGAATGTAATGGTAGGATCATTAATTGCTGCTATGAAGGCTTGGTTCTGGTTCCACAAGCCACATATATGAAAGCTATGTTACATTTGTTTTTTGCCCCAAAACTCTGTTACAAGGAAAAGTGGTAGCAAAACCAGCAGCACACAGTGGGTCACAGTGACCCTTTCAGCACTGTGAATGGATGAGATCCTGAGAAATCTGTCTCAGTGCTCACTGCTCAGACAGAGAGGACCCAGTGGTCAGGGTTCTGTGTTCCCTCTCTGGAAGAGTAAGTGCAGACATCTGGGAAGCAGACAGTGAAGCGAGACATCCATAGACATTTTGACACAGAATACTGCAGCTCAGAAGTGCAAATATGAATTATTCTGAAGTTCTTCTTTTGAGAAGGATCAGATTTTATCTTGCAGTGTCCATGTGATTCCCTGTTTACAGTCAGGTCAAGAATGCAGTGAATTTCCTAAGAATACGTGGGTGGACTCACTCTGTAACCTTTAACCTTTCAAATTCCTCTGGATTGCTGGACTATTTTTGTCACTGGTTTTATGGTTAAAGGGCAACTACACTGGTGGTTAAGGAAGAGACGTCTTATGTTGCTGCTGTTGTAGTTCAAGAGTATAGTAACCTCCACTGTCAGCCTCCCATTAATGCAAAGTGGCAAAACTGCAGCTGTACCAAAACTAAATTTTCACAGAAAGATAAAAATGTGTAGAGGAAAACCAGCTTATGCTGCTCTATGCGTCAGTGCTGGTACACTAATCCAGGTTTATCCCTTGCATGGCCATCTAGTTTCAACATCATTTCTGTTAGGAGAAATTTCAGTAGAACTCTGTGCATTGTTGTTTTTTCCTGATACATACCTTCAGCTTTTTTTGAGCAAGGAAATAAATATCTTGACAATTACAAAAAAATTTCTAGTTAATTGTGCTAATAGAGATTTTACCTGCTGTTAAAATCCTAAGGATATCTTAGTTACTCAAAAATGATTAATCACAACTGCTGCATGCAAAAATAGGGTTCCTAGGACAACTCACTCCAGTGGAGACTAATCCACTGATAGTCCACTAGAGAAGCTCCTAAAATTTATTCTGCCTTTCATTGGGCAGGTTTGGGAGCTCTAATTCAATCAGTTATCAAAGCGGATACCTAACGTGTAGCACATGACTAATCTGAACAGCTTGTTGATTCAGGCTCAAGAGCAGATGGTTTAGAAAAAGGCTCCTGAGAATGCATTATATATTTGTTTGTTCCATTAGGCCTGTGGCAGAAGGAGATGTTCTTGTGCTGAGGGCATTTGCGTGGGAGTGATGAGCTCTGGTTTCGTTCCCAGCTCCATTCTCCTGTGTGTCCTTGGGCAAGGTCATTTTACACTCTTATGCCTCAGTTACCCCAGCAGCACAAAGCAATGCTCTGGGCCACCAGTATTTGTGAGCAACTTTATCCACAGGTCTCAAAAGGGCAGTTTTTAAATAACTTAGTTTTATGTCAGAGTTGTCAGGAGGAGCAATGTGGTGAGAGCATTCTGCACTGTATTTTACAGGGGAGGTGTAAATTTCAAACTCTGGGCTAACAAATCTTTATCATGGGGTCCTTGCCTCTGCTGGGGAGGCTGTTTCATTAGGAGAAAACTCATATTCATTTCAGTTTCCCTTGAGTTGTTTTGCAGGAGAATGCAGGCATTTTCTAGTTTAACTTTATCCTAAACCTATAGTACACTAACATACAGATTGTACATTAGTTACAGCGTGTTAAGGGGTAATAATATCTCTGCTTGTAGCACTCCTCTCCCCTGGAAAAAGAGCTGCAGGGCGTAGTTTTCCAAGCAAAGCAGCGAGGTCTGCCATGACCCTGAGCCCTGTCAGCGATAGTGCCGAGTTCAGTTATGACCTTTTATGGTTTCGCTTTTCTCTGCTGATGGATTTCAAATGAAAGCTTTGCCAGTGCTGTCGGCATGGACAGTGTTCAACTGGCTTTTGCAGCATATTAAATACCTTCCCTGGCTAAACAGCTTGTGGAATGGAATTAAATTGTTTCTTTCTGTCTGTTCTTTATCTGGCAGACAAATATCACAATAGCTAATAATAGTATTACACAGTAATATGATAACTGGATTTAGAAAGAAAACAAACCAATTTTGAAATAAAGAAAACTACTTTAGAGGCATTGCTTCAGTGCTGTCTCTGTTCATAAAAGAAAGGGGAAAAAAACTGTTCAGAGGCTGTGGCTATACTGTTCTCAGTTTTCAGAGGCTTTCTGCTGGAACAACATCTCTGCTTAAGAGCCAGGGCCGAGTGAGTTCTTAATGCACAGCAAACCCTATCGCCTCCCCTTGGCTCAGCCTGACCCTCACAGCAAGTAGCAGAACAATTTCCATTTCCCTGTACTCAGTTAGATAAGGAGATTGTTGCCTTTTTTGGTCTCTTGGAATGGTTCTTGTTTTCTGAGGGCTCTGTAAACTGAGCCACATGGAGAAGGCAATGAGGTCTAGATAGCACAGTTTCATGTTATGTGGGTGTCCTGGATGAGCCGTGGGTTTGCCTCCTATGCAGAAAGAGAGAAAGTCCCTTTCCTCATGTGAAGGAATTTTCACAGAATCACAGAATATTCTGAGCTGGAAGGGACCCACAAGGATCACTGAGTCCAACTCTTAAGTGAATGGCCTGTACAGGGATTGAACCCACAGCCGTGGTGTTATTAGCACCATGCTCTAACTAATACACCACTGAAAAAAAAAAAGGCAATGACATCAAGTCAAATTTGTCTGATAAATAGCAATGATTTAAAGGCTGAGCATGCTTATGTTTTATGTTTCTCAGAGTGCACAAATACAAATTAATTAAAGTTTAGTTCAGGCTGTATATCAAAACCTGTTTACCAAAATATTTCTGGGAATTTATCTAAGGAAGGAGTGCAGCTGAATTCAGTTTGAGAGTAAATAACAAGTGTGTGTTTCAGTGCTGGTATGGTCTTTAAAGTGGCTTACACATTTCATGTGAGGCCAGGTCATGACATTATCATTTGCCCTAAGGAACACATGCCACAAAGAATAAACTGGAATCTGACCTCCTTGCTCTTGGAGTAGTGGTAATTTACACCTCCCTTTGTTGAGAAGCAGGGGGTTTCAATCTGTGCCTGGTGTGCTGGAGCTCAAAGGGCTACAAAGCAGCAAAGCCCTCCTTCACATCACCTCTAGCTCCTCTTACTCCTCTCTGCTTGGTTTATGTTTTACAGCACACAGGACACGGTCCTGCTGCTTCCTCTGTGCTGCTGGTGTCAGTGACTGAATGCAGTCTCCATGCTGCTGTGCAAACAGCCCCTGAGTCAGGTTTGAGGCCAAATTAGCTGCTTATCCAGCTCCTTTGCCTGCCTCAAGGCTTTGGAAGCCAGCTTGGGGCAACCCTACTGATATTCCTAGAGAGATTTACATGCAAAGGCTTTGGAGTTTGTATTCTGACCAGGTTCAACAGGACTGTGTGGATACAGCCAGTCTGATCATGACAACCTAGAATATTATAAGTCTTGATTTAGGGGTTATGTATGTGCTGTAAGTTAGCCAAGGCTGGAGTACCCCTGGTTTCATATAGGGGAGATACCTTATAGTGTCTTTCTTTTGTTGCATGTAACAGTGGAACTGAAGTTAGAGCTCAATATTTTAAATTAGTTCCTTCTCCTATAGAAATGTGCACAGGTGCACTTTTGGATGCTCTCCCCTCCTTCTAGTTCACGTACTGGATTGTAGCTATGGTTTGGTCCAGAATAGGAAGAACAAAATTGTGGTCCAATAAAGCCAATGTAAAGCCCTCATAACATAAGCCCAAGTATGAAATAAGACTGTCCATGTCAAAGACTGCATATGACATGCAGTGGAATATTGGAGACAGGCAGCTCAGGGACATTAATGGTATAGTAAACACTAAAACTGAAGGACAAAATAGAGAACTGTGCTTGTCTTCCACACCCCTCCTCAACCCATGGGATGTTTTTATTGGAAGCAGTTAATTGTGCTAATAGAGATTTCATATTCCAGAAGGGAATGTAGTTTGGCAAAATATTCTAGCTTTCAATACAGACAGATGAATACAGGGTAACCTTTAAAATCCCCATAGAATAAACTGTTGAGAAACAAAACAGACACATGGAGAGACCATCTGCAGATTCTCTGAATGTGCAGAGCTGTAGAATACCATCCAGTCTGATATCAAATCATTTTTAAGCATGGTAAAATGGTACATATACATCTGTCATATTAAAAAAGAGCAAAGATTAGGCTTTCATTCCGGTTTATGATCTCCCATAGAAGCTACTACAGTATTTATACACTGAACAGATCTGCAAGCAGCAGCACATGATAGACTTCAAACAGAAACATGCATCTTTCTGGCTGAATAGAGTCCAGCCAAGGTTGCAGGTTTTAATCTCTGCCTGTTGGGGAAAATGCATTAGGAATGTAGAAATATTCCCAAGTGGCAAAGGAAATGCTACATGGCTTTAGACTAGCAGATACAAGTCTAAAGCCGTGCCGCATTTCCTTTGCCACTGATGTCCCCTTGGCCACGAATGTTTTCTCTGCAGTGCTCACATACCTAAGCCTTGCTTCTGTAAACCATGCTGGCCAAAGGGATTGCAGTTGTCTAGGTGAGTCATGGAAACAGAGCTCACTGAGGAAACTGAGACCTAGACAATTGATAAATCATGCCCAGAGTTTTATTTGGAAAGAGAAGTGTGTTGAAAGTCAGCACTGAGAGAGTGTATTTTCATGTCCTGCACAGGACGCAGGCTACTGCGCTCTGCAAATACTGAAACATAGGCACATTTTCTTCCTAGAAATTCAGTGCACAGCAGTAAAGCAACACTTTATTTTTAAAGCAACACATCCACTGAGGTTTGGCTGTGTGCATAGCAGATGTCAGAGAATCTGCACTGCTTTGGCAAACCTCAACAGATGCCACTGCAAGGTGATGTACTACTGGCTTGGCTTTTTCTTCAAAGTATTTTCCTCCTGCTATCAGCAGCTGTTCTGTTCTGTTTGGATTTAGGATAAATCGGCTGTTACTTATTCAAGTTCAGCTCTCTGCATTTTGAGATGATGCAGTGATGGTTACATAGGAGGAGAACAAGACAAAGAGCTGAATATTCTTCTTCTGTAAAGATTTTGAAAAGGATAGAAAATCATTCCCAGCAAGGTCTGCATAGATAATAAGTTGTAGCGAAAAGAAGATGCTGTTGCCACTGTCTGACTGAAATCATACAATCCATGTGTGCCATGCCAGCAGATGTCTGGTAGGTGCTGTGGGTATGGTACAAAGGTGCTGAGACTCTAAATGGTGCGAACACTGAATCCTCACTTCTTGCAGCTTCAGGGAGGCTGGGACAGGATCAGTACAGGGAAGAGGGGTGCTGCTGTTTGGGCACCAGGAGATCAAGATTCAGTTCTCATCTTTGCTGCAATCTCTCTTTCTGATCTTAGACAAATCATGTTACTCCTCTGTGATGCATTTCATTGTATATCTACTCTATAAATTCATGCTTGCTAATAGCCCCTTCCATTCTGGTAGAAAATGAGGTGAGTAAAATGTGACCACCAAGCAGGACAATAAGCTGTTCCAGAGGTTAAGGACATCTGGTCTCTGACATGTGTTTAACAAGAGATGTAGTGTATAATGATGACTCCTAGTGGAATGGTGTTTTAAGTGTTGCCAAAATGAATAAAGATAATCTTGATTCTGGCAGTCACTTTTTCTTCCACCTGGGCGTTCTCATATTGAATGCAGTGACAAACTCGCTGTCCACCTCCCTTCCTCCCTCTGCGTCTTTTCCCTCATACTTGAAAATTTCTATTTATATATCTTCTAATATGTTTAAGTTGTGGAGGGAGATGTAGTTTTCATCACAACTGAACTAATTTTTTTTTTCTGGGAAGTCACTGGGCAGTGAAACTTGCACTCTTCCAAACAGTGATACTTAACTATCTTGATCAGATTAGACTGTCCTAATTTTCCTCTCTGTGAGTTAAACCACAGCAGTCAGAGGAGAGGTTCCTCTGTCCAAGAACCAAAGGCATGTTTCTGACAAATTCTGTCAGCTCAGTAATTTTCCTAGGAATGTTAATTGGAGTATAGAGGGATATAGTCTGTCACAGTAAGGCTTTGATCAAAGTCTACAACAGCTTTCCCCAGCATTTGGATGTTTTTATTGCTGAGAAAATGGTGGTATTTTTTGCCTGCTTTGTCAGCTCTGCCTTTCCTACAGAACAAGTTATAATGTCCATCAGCAGTTTGAACAAGCAAAATGGAACAGGATTTTCTCAGTCCATGGCCAGTGTAACCACTGTTCGTAGCATCTCACACTTTCTATAATTTTTCTTTTCATGTCCTCTCATTTATCCCATTCTTTGATATCTCTTTCAACCTTTGGCCACTGGTTCATCCAGATCAACATCATCATTATTTTGTAGGTTTTGCTAGATTATTTCTGAGAGGATTATTTCCAGAGAAGCTATTTGTTCCCTTAAAAGTCTTTTGAAGTGCTTAACTTCCACAGTTATTTTCTCGCAATTTCTTTTAAAAGTAATAATTTTTCTGTCTTAGAAGAACATTAATTTTGATAATTAATCATTAGACTAAATCTTGAAAAACTCGTAAAACTGCAAGGCTTTTGTATTTTCTCAGGTGTTCGCGTAGTTGGCTGCACGTCTGCACACCAGGTTCTGCTGATATTGGATCTACTCATGTAAATAAGGACTGCAGTAGCAATCCTCTGATTGAGGAAATACAGAAGTTTCTATCTTCCACTTCCTCAACAATTTCCAAAATGCATGAGATTTAAAAAATCTCACTATTTAAATTATATATGCTAAGTCGAACTCCTTCTTACTGGAAAGTGCACTAGACTTAAAAAATTGCAAACAGATGAATTTGTTCACTACATTGTCGGCAGATAAACTTGTCACCTTTCAAGGCCTTGTTTCCATGGCAATAAACTGGTTTCAGTATTTCTGCTGCCCAGGTGTATTTGGATGAGTGGCACTTTATGAGGCTGTGGAAGGTGAGCAGTGGCCCTGAAATGTGGAAGTAGATGAAGGGAGCTGAAGACAGTGCATCACGGTGATGGGACGGTTACAGGGGTATTCCTTTAGGGAAGATCACCAAGGACTGGTTTGCACTATTGTGGGAGATTGCAGGCGTAGCTGGGACTGGTTTAAGTCTCCACAGTTTCTGTAAGGACAGCTGTGAAGCGGAGCAATGGAAAGAGAAGGACTGTTAGCTAGGGCCAGGAATGCCCTGATGGAAGTTCTGTCTCTTATCCTCACGGTGTGCTCTGGGAACGTTTTTGCAGATAAACCAGACCCACCTGCCGGAACTCCCTGTGCGTCAGACATCCGGAGCTCCTCCCTCACCCTCTCATGGTATGGCTCCTCTTATGATGGTGGCAGTGCTGTGCAGTCCTACACCGTGGAGATCTGGAACTCAGTGGATAACAAATGGACAGACCTCACCACCTGCCGCAGCACCTCTTTCAACGTGCAGGACCTGCAGGCTGACCGGGAGTACAAATTCCGCGTGCGAGCTGCTAACGTGTACGGCATCAGCGAGCCCAGCCAAGAGTCTGAGCTGGTAAAAGTTGGAGAGAAACAAGAAGGTTAGTTCTTAAGAGAAAAAAAAATCTAAATTCAATTGAACTCTACCTTAAGAGTTCCCTAGTGAGGCCAGACAGCTGCACACCCTCCTTCCCACGTGTCTCTGTGCGATGAATGCTTGTGCTGGGCTGTAACTGTGCTCAGGTCCTTCACAGACTTCATTTGGGGGTGTGAGCACATCAATTTTGCATACATCGAGTGTGGAAACTTGGTTTCAGGGATCCCAAATCCCTGCCTTGTGAAAGCGAGCAATAATTCTCATTCTGGCTTGCTGGGTGAGTGCTGCCTGACAGAATTCTGCAGTTCAGTGCACAGGTAATGTGAGATGGAACCTTTCACTCATGTTACACATTCAGTCCATGCCCAGCTGGAAAATTATGATTAGTGGCTTACCTGAAATACAGCAATGGATTCATTAAGTTTATATTGGATGATCCGTGGAAAAACAAGCCATAAACACTATCCCAAATTTGCTTTTGGAAATAATGAATGTGCTTGCTGCTAGCCAAGCACAGAATATGAAGCAGAAAATGAATTGGCACCTTGTAGCTAGGTGTAGTTCCCACGCTTTCAATCTCAGCATGACAGTGCACTTCAGTGCTGTGTCCCCTAGTACACCCAGCCTGTGAATTCAAGGCTATCCTGCTTAGCATGTTGGTTTTCCAGCATTATGGATGCCAAAAATATTTTTTAGGGTTTTTGATTACAGTTGCATGTACTTTTAAAAATATTTTTCAGTATCTTTTACTTATTAATTTTTATTTAAGATCTTCTCAAAAGGCTAATAGGGAGAGCTGGATCACTGTAGAATTTATTCAGAAACTGGTACTAAAACTTGAAACACACAAATGCCAGCATTATTTTTCAAAACCAGAAAGTGACCACATATTTTTGTGCACACCTCCATCTACCTGCTGTGCAAGCATGACTTTGATAGTCACCTCACCAAAAAGCCCAGACCAGGAAAAATGAATTTTACCATTTTTCTTGTCTTTGAGGAGTGGACTGTGTGTTGTATCTCTCCCTCCCTACTTATATGTGCAGGCCTTTGGAGCTTTAAGTGTTCCACATAACCCGTGTGAAGTTATCTTTTACTGCTAAAGCAAGACAAAATGACAGCCAAGTGATGCAGCATCACACAACTGTGTAAGCCTCTCAACAGATGTTTCTAAACAAAAGTAAATCATATTTCTCTTCAAGTGCTAAATAGGATGCCTGCTGAGAAATAACTTTCTTCTATTTGCAAGATTTAAAACCAATCTAAGTCAAGATGCACCTTCTCTTCAAAGCAGGGAAAATAACTCAAGAGTAGCAATAAAACTGAAAGGAAGCTAGATGGTATTGGCTCTTCATAATAAAATTAGCTGTGTTTGAATGCCCTCTTTCTTTAGTTGCAGGGCAAACACCTTCTAGGGTTGGAGACCTGACTCCTCTCTATGTTTATCTAGAGCAAGCACTACCTGTACTGGACCAAAGCAAACAAGCTATTTTTCTTTTTCAGACTGAGCATTTTCTTACATAGACTTAATACAAAAGGCTAGAAAGTGTATGAGTTACTGTGATACACATTACAAAAAGCAACAAAGAAGTTGTCTTGAGCAAAACAAAATGTGTTCTGTTTGCAGGAGGAGGGGGTTGTCTTTGTGCTCTCAGTTCCAGGGCTCATTGATTTCAATTCTTGGTACTGCAGATAGCGTGGAGAAAGAGAAAATCATCTAAAGAGTGATTTTTCAAGTGTGGGGTTATAACTGGTGCTTTAATTAAAGGCAGTGGAAAATGCATGTGTTCAGCACCTGTCAAAGTCAGGACTTTAAGCTGCCACCTATGTAAACACTTAGCTGAGTAACTTGGGATTTTGTAGGCTGCCAGGAAGTCTGATTACTGATTTTCATACTGAAGTGGCCAGCACATATTAGCAATGTCAGCATGATCTTAGTGAAGAAAGGCATGGCTAAATTTTCACTGTGCATTTAAAGAAAACAGCTACTAAAATAAGTCTGTAAGTCACAACAGATTAAAGCACGCATTGCCATCTTTGAGGAAAATTTGGTACCATTGACTCACTTCCGAGAAAGGTTTTAGCACAGCTACTCAGCACTTACCAAGCTCAGATATGTTCCACTTATATAATTTAGGCTTCCACTGATGGACCAAAATGTTTCTATTCCATGGCTTCAATGCAGTGTTGCTGCAGAACTGGGCACTGACTTCTTGCCTAAGCAGCATTTGGCAGACATTACCTCCTGGCAGCCTGGCTGGGAGCAGCTCCCTTACACAGCCCTTAAAAGGGGAGGAAAATGTGATGTGCTCTGTGCAAGAGTGGTTTGTAGCTGAGGAAGGTCTGAGGACAGCTACCCCGGGTGGGGAAGGCTCCCTTCCCTCCCTGCTCTTCTGGTAGATCTCTGCAAATCAGCTCATCTGTGCAGGAATAAGCAAGGGTTGCAACTCCAGAAAAAAAAGAGGAAGGCTTTAGCAACAGACTTTATCCACCTGATTGGCTTTGCTACCAGCCACAGATGCAGCATTTTGTGTAGGCTGTGAAAAGGTGATGCCTCAGATCAGCTATCTGCTCACCCTGCACCCTTTATTTCTGTTGTTTTCTTCTCATCCTCTGCATCCTACTCTGTGCTCTAAAGCACCTAATGGTGCCCAGAGCACTGCATTAATGTTTCATAACACAAATCTGTTGACACAGGGGGATAAATCCCTTGGTTAGGCTTGCAATCCACGATGGCAAAGTGCAACTTCAGCAGCTACAGGGAAAATTGAACAGGTCACTGTGCAACAAACAGCCTTTGCAGTTTGTCAAATTACTGGTCACAGCCACAGGTCTTAGGAGCAATCCCAAGCAGTGTAAGTAATGTAGAACAGCATTCCAGCTATAGCCCCTTTCCCCTCATACCCGCAGGCAAAAAGCAGTGCTACTGGCAGTTCACGTATATGAAAATTAGAAATAAAAATCAGGACACTCAGACCAGCTTTTACTCTGATTTAGTCACTGGGTTCACCTGTCTTGGAGTCCGCCTGCAGAACTGAGGCTCCTTTTGGACCTCAGTGATTACAGAATTCAGCCATGCTCAGGGGAATGCGTGCTGTTCAAATTTTCCCAATATCTTGAGTCCGAAAAGTTCATCTGGATGTTTTGCAGGGAATCTTTTCATGTACAAACTTGCTTAACTTTTGGCTTCACAATCCAAAAAAGGCACATCAAAGCCAAGAAAAAATTGTCATTGAACAAGAAGCATTATTGATTTTAATATTTCTAATTTATTTTCTTATTCCCTGAGGCATTCCTAAGGGTATTTCTTAGATGACTTTGAACTGATGCAGTATGCTGATGTTTCTAGTAGGCAGGTATAGTTGACAAGTACTGCAAACCACAGGAATTTGATTTGTTCAGGAATGGGGACTAGATTGTGACTGGATAGTCAATAGTGATGAAAAAGGGGTGAAGAGATTTTAATTATGAAGTTAATGCACAAAATCCCTGACTGCTTTTTTGCTGCTTTGCCATAGGGTCTATCCATTGTCCATGTCACTGTGAGTAATTTGACTATCTTATGTAAGTACCATATCCCGTATAAAAATTTATTCGTGTCTTTTTATTTTCATCACAGAACCTAAAGAGGATGAAGCGGAGCTATCTGACGACGGTAAGAAGTGCACGTTTTAAACAGGACAAATGGAAATCTGTGTTCTTTATTCATGTTTTCTGGAGTTTTTTAATTGTGGTCCTTAACACTTATTTGTAGAGGGGAAAGAAACAGAGGTCGAATATCGGACGGTTACAATCAACACTGAACAGAAGGTGTCAGATGTCTATAACATCGAAGAAAGGCTGGGATCGTAAGTACTGGACTGTGCTTTTGAAGACACGCAGTTTTCAAGGCTTCCAGCCAGTTATAAAGATCATGTGCATTTATTCTTTGACTGTCTTGCACTTTCAACATCCCATTTGGGCTCCTTTGTTGTGGTAAAAATAGATTTTAACATATGTTGGCCTCCACTCCATAAAGATCCTTTGCTTCTATTAGCTGATAATTTTCAATAGGCACTACATGTATTTCTGGCAAGGAAAACGGAGCCTACAGATGAACAAAGCTAGAGGATTCATTCATTTTTCAGTGTCCTAAAAGCTATCTGAAAAAAAGAGGTACACATTGTGTACTTGCATTTCCATTATACCCATTAGTGGTAATAAGATTATCCTGCCCACGGGCTGGAATCTCTGTTGACAGTGGCCATAATCCCAAGGGCATTAATACTATTGCTGACAGAAGGTCAGTGATTAGTCTGGCTGTGCTTCTCAGGGCCCCAACTCATGGTGGTGTGAACTGCAGGCCATGATAATCTTTCAGTGATCGGTGCTGAAGGCCAGGGGATCCTGTGTGCTGCCAATAACAAATCCTGAGAGGGAGAATTGTACATTACAGCAATGGGATACAATAGTACTGAAGCCCTGAGCATTCAGATTCTGATTGCACCTACATCCTGTACCTGAGATGTCCCATCTGCTGCCCCTTCAAAGGTGTATGACCTACAGAAAACTGGGTGCAGAAAGACCTGAATTAAAGCCTGGCAGGAGTCCCAGTTTTTGAACCCTCCTATATAAGGCCTGTTAACCGGAATGGAAGAGTATCTCTAAACACGGTATTCATTCAAAAGTTCTTGCAGATTGCTCTGCAAAAAATCAGTATAGAATAATACTTGATATTAAGACATTTTTATTTCAGAATGGAATGGTTGTGCTGGAATATTTAGTAAATTGTAGCTATTTGTGGTGGCCCATATATTGCAAAAACATTTTATGGAAATAGTTATATATTTTCAGGGGAAAATTTGGACAAGTCTTCAGGCTTGTTGAAAAGAAGACTGGAAAAGTTTGGGCAGGAAAATTTTTCAAAGCATATTCTGCTAAGGAAAAAGAAAACATAAGGGATGAAATCAGCATCATGAACTGCCTACATCATCCAAAACTTGTCCAGTGTGTAGATGCCTTTGAAGAAAAAGCCAACATTGTTATGGTTTTGGAAATGTAAGTATAAAGCAGAGCACACTAACAAAGTTAATAATGTCGAAAATAATTGTGTGTACAAAAGTAGCAACTTACAGACATGGGACTGTCAAACGCTTCAGGATTTGCAGGGCCTGGATGGTTTTCAGATCTTGCAAGTTTTTCCAATTATTTATCCAACTTGTTTAAACTGTGTAAGTGAATCTGTGTTAATATTTTAAAAATCAGTCAAAATGTGCTACAGTTTTTATTGTCTTGTTTGCTTGTTTCTTAAAGTACATGTGGCGGGGTTTTGCAGCTTGCGCTTGTTGCCCGCTTGGGAGAGATGAGAACAAAGTTAGCTGCATTTTGGACTTTCATTTAGAACCAAAATTGTGTTTAAGGAGGAGAACTTTTTTTAATTAAGGCAGTTCTAAACGTGTTGAACAGGCTTCACAAATAATAAAGGCCAGTACGACCAATGTCTGCATCATCCATAATGCACCTGCTTAGTGTGAATCCCATACTTGTGGCAGTACCAGCTGGAACATAAATTAAATCCTGATCTCTGATGATGTTTTTCCAAAAAAGTTACTTTAGTTACAGTTCTGCTGCCACATCGACTTCATGGGCTCTCTGATGCAAGGAGAAGCAGTTTTCTTGCTGGCTGGAAGTTCTAAGATACAAATTGTTTGAGGCAAAAGAGGCTATATGTCTATTTTGCTTGCTTGGCACTTGCTTAGATTATGTGCAAACTACTACTTCACTGGCATATTTCAGAGATTGGATTTTACAGCCCTGGAACTTATGTGCAGGAAGGAGTTTTTATTTTTAAATTGAGCAGTTGAGCAAACTGATGATGGTAAAGGAAGGGAACCCTACTTAGCTTGGAACTGAGAGCTGGCAGACCTAATGGAAAACAGGGAGATGTGTAAAGAATCTTGAATAGCATATGGCTTTACACTCCATTAGCTCCCCCCTGGCAGCAAAGGAGTTTTACTCTTTAAAAATACAGAAAACTGCAATCAAATTTAAAGAAGTTTTGTTACCCAATCTCGCTAGGATGCGGATTTAGTTTGGGGTGGCCACCTTTTCTGGTTTTTGAGCCCCCCCCAACATTTCCATTGTGTCAAGCAGCAGCAGAGCAGGTCTGGGCAGTGAGGTGCTCGTGTGACACCTCTCTACTGTCATGTCATCCAGCTGACACAATCCCAGCCCAGCAACTGCACCTGTATTGATAAAGAGCCTCCACGGGATCATTTCTGCTGTAATATAGTATTTCTTTGCATCCAAAGAAGTTGTGGGAAATACCTTTAAAAGTTCTTACTATCCAAGCTGTTTGTTTTATTTCCATGAGAGTTTAAATGCATGGATTTCAAATAAATCAAGCTCACCTGCTATCAGTCTCCTTTAAATCAGATTTTAGCAGTGACTGGAATTTAGGAGCTCCCCTTCTACTCAAACTGATGAGAAGCACCCTTAGATTTTTCTTCCTGATATTTATTCTATATTGTTCATTTTAATTTTATTCCCATACCTTTCCTTGAACCTTTTAAACTTCATGCTGTCTGCTTTTAATATTTCTCATTACACTATTTTATATGGTTTGATTTCATATTCAAAATAAAATCCGATTTTTTTATTATTACTTTTAAATTAAACACTATAATGATGTGTTCTTGCCTGGAAACCTTTCCATCTAACATTTACTGGAAGTCAAAGGCAAATCTCAGGCATTTCCTTTTCAAATATAGGAACATATTGGTTCCACTGTAAGCATCTGAATGGAAAAAGTAAATCTGAAAGTAGTAGCATGTTGTCAATGTAATTCAGCACTGGGGGATAAGTGCCTCAATGTTTTATGTACTTCAGATAGTCAGTTTAATTTTACATAGATCAGAAGGAGATTATTGTATTGCAAATTGAGATTATTGGAGCAAAATCTCAGCACTAAATTCTGTCATTTGATGTGATTTAAGCTGGTACAAGTTACTCGGGTTTTCTCTTTTTTTCTAAGGTAGATTTTTAAAAATGCAGTTGAGTATTTGCCTGGGCACCTCTAAGGTAGATTCTTCTCACTGTTCCTACTGGACCAAAACCTTAGGTGTGTATTCTGTGATTCCATTGACATGAGTATTTTCCTACATGACTCACGCAGAGAAGACTGAAAAGAGGAGGATACAGAAAAAATAGAGATTTCGATTCTGAACTAGTTGGACTGTTTGAACAAAGCCGACTTCTCCTCCTGCGTATGTGTAGAACCTCATCCACACTGGTTTTTTTCAGCTTTCTAACCTGGCAAAAATTAAACTGTATTTGGCTCCTGATACAAGTGCAACAATATTCATCCCATAAATGCATTGCAGTTTAACCTATGATTGCTACCAGAGTGTTGAGAGCTCCCATGGTAAAAGCAGCAGGCAGATGTATTAACAGTAGTTCATTTACAAAAATATGCTAAAAAGTGGTGCTTGAGACAATGGAACAGTTTCTGAAAAGTTTTCCCTTTAGGGATCTGAAAAGAATGGCACTTTTATAGTACAAGTAAGTCGTCACATCTTTATCTGTGTTAAAGAGTCAAAAACAACTGGTACATTTTAGTATGAGGATGATTATCATCTGGAATTGCACAGTACTCCAGATATAAACATTTTGCCTGCAGATGTTTTCATAAACACCCATACTGGTTAATGTCTTAGCAAAACAACAACAAACTAGATCCCCTGAATGTTTATTCAACAGGTCTGGCAATACTATTGCTTTATGTTACAAATGTTCTCTAATCCAACATAACCTCTCATTTTGTCAAGCATGTGCTCTTCTTACTATTTTCATATTCATAGGAAACCACAATAGCATTTCTAATTACATATTTTCTGAAATCTTATAGCCAAAGCAGGAAATGCATCCAGAACTTCAGATGTTTCAAATTCAGTTTGGTACTTGAGGGATACAATCATGTATCTGGCAACCTGCAAACATGGCAAGGCCACTTTTCAGTTGTGTGTTTTCCTTCTGTAACTGAAATGTGCAGTTGCATTTGGCAATAAGTGTGAACGCTGCAAAATATTAAACCATATAAAGACCATGGTGTGTTTAATTTCTAAAAGCAAAGCTGCTCTTCACTGTGTGCTCCTTTCTTTATGGGTCATTCACCCGCAGCATAAGAAAAAAGTATTTCCCATCTTTGGATGCAAGCAGATAAACCAGTTGAGTGATTACTCATAATTTTAAATAAACCAACAACAACAACAACAAAAACCCAAAACACAAAAACCACAAACAAGCAGAACAAAACACAAACAAAAAACAAAACAAAAAAACCCCAGCAAACCCAACAGGCCACAATTTAAATTATGCTTTATTAAATCTAGGTTTAAAATGTCCCACTTCAATTGCATCAACAGTTCAATCCAGGAGATACTACCCTGCAAAGACCAATTATTTCACATCTTAAATTAGCATAAAAATGGAACTGACCTACAAGGAGTGTGATGAGGGCTCAGCTAAAAATACCAACACTGAAAGTGTTATGGGTTATATCCTTCTCCTGTCACAGTTAAGGAGGAAATTCCCTCTGAGCTCACTTGGGTCAGTAATTTACCCTTTGAGCTTTGCATTCCAATTAGCCATATCACCGGATTTCTTCCTTCCTCAGCCTTTGTCACTCTCAAGCTCGCTTTTCCCTGACTTTTTGCTCACCTGCTTGAAGTTTTGTCCTCTTTCCCTGGGACTCATTCCATGTATTTTAGCTTTCTTTATTTCTAAATTATGTTATCTACATTTGTGCACTGATGGATGGTAGGAGGGAAGGAGGAAATGGGAAATGTGTGCTCGGAGTCGGGAGCATGAACACATGTCAGCAGGGTGGCAATGACAGAGCACACAGTTCCCTGTCAGCTGCAGGTGACCCAGTCCTAAAGGTGGGATGTAAATCCCTCCTGCCTGGAATAGCAGCATAGGTGTTCCACAGTTCTCACCTGCGACAGAGATTCAGAACGGAAAACATCTATTGATTTATACCACACACAAGAGGCAATTCTTCCTGCATTTTCCATGTGTCTGTGGAAAATGCAATTACAAAACACAGACTGCATCCTGAGGTGACTGCTGCAAGCTTGAACTCTCTGTATTGCTGTAAAAAAAAAAGTCTGATTACTCCCCAAATGAATACGTTACAGAAGTCTCTTTTTATTCTGTCTTTCATAGGGTTTCTGGAGGAGAACTCTTTGAACGAATCATTGATGAAGACTTTGAACTGACAGAGAGAGAGTGCATTAAATACATGAAGCAGATTTCAGAAGGAGTTCAGTACATTCATAAGCAGGGTATTGTCCACTTGGATTTGAAGCCAGAAAATATTATGTGTGTCAACAAGACTGGTACAAGTATCAAACTCATTGACTTTGGACTCGCAAGAAGATTAGGTAATGAATTCTCTGCCTCTTTCAGTATCACAGGGGGAAAGGGCAGGACAAACAGTAATTCATTATACCTATTATATTCTTTCATGTGTAGAGAGTAAATAGACTATATTTCCTAAAAACATTTCTGGTTTTAGGAAAAAATAGAAAAGGGAAAAAAGAAGACATTCAAGAGTGAAAGTAGGGCACTTCATCTTCAAGAGAGGTTTGCAGTGAGGTGTACACAATCTACCTGTCTGTTTCTACAGCAGGGTATTAATGTAGATTCCACCTAAAATACACAGTAATAGTAATGTTAAAAAATATTTACATTTGGTACCATAAAGCACTAACTCTCTAACTAAATGCTTCATGGATACTACAAATCCTTGAAACTTTTTAACAGCAGGAATTACGGTGATGCTCTAGAAGCCTTTCATACAATTACAGTCGATTTACATTTTTCTGTTCTTTTTTATCATTTCTTGTCTTAAACAACAGGATGTTGTCATACATGTTAAACATCAGAGGAATTCTATAAAGAGCTGTGTAATAGCACTACTTAAAAATAATGCAATAGGGGGAAATTCCATTTGACAAGCCCTTCCTCTTCCTAAGCTGCTTTTTAGCTGCTTTCTATCATTCATTTTGGTCTAAGCTTCCAACATGCTCTGCAACTTGAAAGCCAAAGACCTTCAAAGGTTCTTGTCTTCATATTGTTCAGCTCTAAAAAGCAGCCCTTCAGCTGTGTTTTCAGTGTTAAACAATACCAACATCCCACACTGATCTTTTTTCATCTTGTATTCTCACAAAAGAAATAAAAATCATTCCAGGAATTAAAAGAAACAGAAATAGTTTATGAACCTGGTACACTGGGAGAGCTGAGATTTGTGGCTCTCCTGACAATAATTGATTGAGACAGCTTATATGAATTCCTACTCTCTACATAAAGGGGCCCACAGCTGGATTCTTACTTGAAATCTTTTGCCTTCCCTCTTTGAAAAAGTATTAATTTAGAAATTTTTAATACTTATTAAAAAGTAGAACAATGATTTTTGAGAGAGTACAGGTGAATTACTACCACCTACTTTTTGTTATCTGCCTAAATGCTGCTCATCCTACTTTTGGCACTTCAGTAACAGACAACTGCATTCCCAAGAATATAATTTTACTAAAACAAACCAGGAATAGTTTGTTGAATGAATAGGGGAAAAGTAGCCTGCTTTGAAGAATTTTAGATGATGTTTTGCTCCAAAAGTGTATGAAATGAATCTTGGTCACATGGACACTGTTAACTCAGAGATAAGATGTCTGTTTTATTTACTTAAAAAATAGATGGCTGCCATTTCTGTTCCCTCTCCAGTATGGAGCCAGTACTGCTCTGGGAACATGAACTGATTTTGTTCTTGTTCAGGAAACAGATGAACTGTTAACTAAATTCCAGTGCTGGTGTTTTTGTGTGAGAGGTGTGGGAAAGACTTCAGCCCATGACGTTCCTGCTGTCAGCCTGAAAACTGTACATTTACTGCTGCCCTGAGTGGATTTTGGATTTCATCAACAAGAGATATAATGTAAACACAGAATGGCCTTTTTACAGAAACTTCTTCAGCTACCTTGTTAACTTCAGACCACAGTTAAACCCACATTTAGCAAACGGAAGATCCTATTTTCAGTAGCCTGTTCATATCCATCAGCTTTCCCACTTTTCTGGTAATCTTGTGGCATCACGTTGCATTGCATGGCTGACAGCAGCTTGTGAGTTGCTCCAGTCATGCCTCAGGTAGGAAACCTCTAAACTCCAGATAATTTCTCTTGATGTAGAAGGATGAGAGTTGTGGGTGCTGATGCTGATTCTGATTTTACAATACTGTACATTTGTTTGGCTTAATGTGCTGCTAATTCTTGCCAGGTTCCATTGTAGGTATTTGCTATTCATCAGCCTGCCATTCTGGATAACTCCATCGTGGGTGGCATTCCCTAGGAAGAGAAAGGGCCCTTCCATTCCATGCCCAGCAAGCACAAGCACTGTTTTAATTGCAAAGACAACTGTAACATTTCAGTTGAGAAGATTTCCAAAAGTAGAAAACAACTTTTACTGTTTCATTTACTTACAGAAGTTGCTAAAAACACTTTTTACTAATGCCTGCTTCTTGCCAGTTGTCTTATGTGGTGCACTGAGGGCATGTTCCTCCACTTGTGTTCCTTCAAGCTTGGTGATTTTGAAACTGGCTGTCAAATTCACTTTGGCATTGAAAAATGTGGGATTGGAGCCCTCATCCTACAGACCTGACCCTGACTGAGCAGAAACTGCTCAGCCAAGCGATTGCTGAAGGGAGAAGTGGCTGATTCTGCACTTCAGATTCTGAGATTTGACTTTTTGTAACTACTGCAAACTAGTGCCCCTAAATATTCAATGTTTTGATTAGTTTTAAAGATATTAGGATCAGCTCCTTCTGCAGTCATCTTCTGCAGCTAATTAGTTCTCTTGCACTGTCAGGAAATACCAAAGCTGCAGTGGGATATTTTCCTGACCTTTTTTGGTGTGCTGAGGAACACATGTAGAAAATTGTTTAAGATAAACTTCTTGAGGAGAAAAGAGAATGGTTTTTGAGTACTGTAAAGATTTTTTTTTTTAATCAGTTGATTATACACAGTGTCAGCAACAGTTTCCAGCTAGCTTGTCAGTTTTCTATCTGAACTAAGGGATATCCAAACACAGAGCCTACTTGTGTACTAAGCTTGTAAACAACTGGGCAAAGACTTGACATATTACTGCATAGAAAGGGTCTTACTCTTTTCCTTTCTTTTTTCTTTTATACACAGAAAATGCTGTGTCAGTTGTTTCACACTGTATGCTTGCACTCAAACGCCATGTTTTCAAAAAAAACCCCACATTTCTCTGACCTGTGGGCAGCACATTTCATACACCAGCCTTTTGCATACACAGTTGCTCATGGTAGTTTACACAGTGCACAAAAAAGCCTCCAAACTTGGATGTGAAAATCTGAACCCAAGACTTGGATGATCATGATGAAGCTTTTAGAAAGCAGGTTCATTGTGACAAATTTCAGTAGTTTCGTGTAAGGACAGTTTGAAAAAAAATGTAAGTGTTGACTTTAAAATGAAGGCAGATGGGAAAATGGGATCTTAGGCTTCCCATTTGCACTTGGAAAAGGAAAGTGATCTCTCACTCCTCATTGCCACTGTGGAGAACACATTGCCTTTCTTTTAGGCTACGTCATTTTAGATTGCATGTTAGAAAAAGTATCACATATATATTTTGGAGTAAGAAAACTCTTGTTATGTGACTGTAGGGATGTTGTGGAATCATTTTTGAATGTGCTTTTTAAAGGATAGTCAGAGAGCTGGCAGGAAGGTCCTGATGTTGGTGAACATGCATGGGAGGATCTGGGTAATTTCCTGCAGCTGCCCCCAGGCATTCTTCTCTCCATTTCTCTTTCTAAAAATGGGTCCTCCATGCATGATGGGAATAGGGAAAACATGTGAAAATGAGATTTCTGCAATTAATTTACTATAACCATACCTGAACAGAGCAAAAAAGGGTTTCACAGCATTTAAAATGGGAAACTGGCATAACTGCAAGTGAATTGTCGTGACTGTGCTCAAAAGTTGCCTCAACATGGTGTTCAATAATTAGGCAAGTTATTAACGACATATATGTTTCAGATTTCATTTGGTAAGTTGGGGATTTGTCTACCTCAAAAGACCACTAGCTCAGGTGTTTGATTACATTTCGTGAAGTGCCTTAAGAGCTTTCCATGGAGCTAGGTTTGGGAGTGGACTTGGTATTGGGATCAGCATTTATGTTGCAAAACATGGTAAATTAAATTCTGGTAAAGAAAAATATTCTATTCAGATTCAGTTTTGTGGACAGGTCACTTCCTTTGTAGTCTCCTCGAATGATTTGCTGTTGTTTGAGGGTTTTAAAAACTTTTTTCTTGATTATAGAGCTGCAAATCCCTGTACTCGTGGTAACATTAACAGGAGCAGGACTGGACTATGTTACATCTGTTTGCCTTCCCATCCATATCTGTTTTGTTTAGATGGCAATCTCTTTGGAAGAGCAACGGTTCCTCACTAGGACATTCTACTGTGCCTAATCTGGCTGCTGCTCTTGCACAAAAGATAAACCTAGTGCGATGAATCTCACTTAAGGCCTACACAGACTGCTCAGGCACACGTGCAGACTGGACATGAGTCTCTCAACCTAAATCCAAGCCTGTTTCAAGTCAGAAACAATTTAAGTTCTGACATATTTATATTTTTATAATACCGTTCTATTAGTGGCATGTGAGGTTTTTGCCCCCAGTCCCTAATCTATTCCTTAGTTTTCTTCCTTCCTGACCTTGCTTATTCTTTCCTCCTTCCCATCAGACTTAGAATGAACATTGATGAAAATGAGCCCACTGAGATTTGCCTAAGAATTTCTAACTTAATGACTTGCACTGTGTCTCACACTGTACTAGAGGGTAGACACGTCACTCACTTGAACACTGGCAGCATAATCTGGCAGTACTCGGTTATGAACAGGTTTTTCTCTTACCTTCATCACTGTATTTTCTAGTAGAGCAATACTGGTGGGTCAGCACAAGAAGAATGTCAAGCCAGTTCACCTGTCTCATGACCTCATTCTTTCAGTTCATATTGGTAGCAGCAGCTTCACTGTAGATCGTTTTAAAAGCATCCACAGTGTGCTTAAGCAGAGCAAATATAGCCTACCTGTGCTACAGGCCAGCTGAATAAAAGTTTGGAGCAGCTGGTGACTGACAGCTGGTGATCTGTGCTTCCCCTTCACCACAGGTGTGCTTGTAGCAGCCTGGTTTTGAGAGCATGCCCAAGTCCATTACCTGTGAGGTAATGATCTGACTGGTGCACATCATGTGCTCCTTCTCTTGTTTCACTGCTGCCACTTCAAATTTAAGAGACATGCAACCCACTATTGATTTTCTTTCCTGTTTACACTAGAAGAAAATGTGTTGGATTGAAATAGTTCTTTCCTATTATTATAATTTTAGCACTACTGGTTCTTTTTGCCACAACATGCAGAGCCCCAAGCTTTGATAAATATTCAATAATTTGTGAAAACAGTAGCTTCTTTCTGACACTGGAGTCCTGCAGTTCTCTTGTGCAACTGCTAAAGGGATGGAGGCTCAAACTCTGCACTTCGGGACATAAAAATCTGAATTAAACACTGATGGCTCTCCTTTTTCATAGATTTGGCCTTGTGGAAGTTCCTTGCAATAGGAACCTTCTTATGTGCCTTATACAGTGCTGTGTGCTTGAGGATGCTTAATAAATAACTCATTATTGCGATACATGTGTCAGCTAAGAGAACAGCAATTCAGGCATCATTTACTTCTTCTGATAAGGATCTTTAACAAAATCACAAATATGAGGGCAAAACTGGTTTCCCTGCTACTGGAGAACAACTGTTTTTAAAAATCTCTGTGCAGCAGTTAATGATTTTCTCTTTCATTCTTCACAGAAAATGCAGGCTCTCTGAAAGTTCTCTTTGGGACACCTGAGTTTGTGGCTCCAGAAGTTATAAACTATGAACCTATTGGATATGAAACAGATATGTGGAGTATAGGAGTTATCTGCTACATTTTGTGAGTACTTTGCTATTCATAAATCCACAGATTCTGACAGTTGATGAACATACCAAATTTTCATCAACTTCTGAAGTTTTCAAGCCTTTTGTGTTGTAATTAGCAGCTCCAGCATGTTTAATAAAACCACTGCTCTCTGAAGGGTGAAATTGGTAAACTGCAGAACTGGCAGTTCTGGAAATTCAGCTATTTAGTGTTGTACATCTTACATCATAAACCAGCAATGCTTCATCTCATTTAAAAAGACAATATGATTGTTTTGTTATTAACTTCAAACTATTTTTCCTTTCCAGATGTTAAAGAGAAATGTTTGGGCACTAATAACCAATAATTTCCGTTCTTTTATTCCATGAAGGAAAATTTTTGTGGAACTTTGGCATCTCGTGGGACACACTGAAGTATCCCAGCATTGCCATATCTGTTCACATTGCATTTTAATTTATTACCAAGCACAAGCCACTGGATAAATACATTTTATAAGCAGCATGGATTGAGCTCATTGAAACATTTTAGAGGATGGTTAGCTGCAGCTCTTGGTTACATATTTCAGTATTAGATTTGATTTTTGTATATTATTTGATACAGCATGCTCATAAGCATCCATGAGTCTAGAGAAATGTATATGGAAATAGCATCTCCATGCCTAGAACAGAAAGTGGTTTTCTTCCAGCTGTGACTTTACACATTTGATGCCATATAAACCAGAGCAGCTTAGTTTGGAGCATGGTTCCTTCTCCCTTGTTCCAGCTTCAGTAGCAAGTCAGTGGCAGATCTGCTTTGCACTGGTTCTTTTAAAAGACTCCTCTCAATGCCTTTCTTCTCTGTTCGAGAGTCCCCTCTGCCCTGCCTATCCTGCTCCTTGACACCTGGCAATGCACAGTTGTTTGCCTCAGTTTTACTCAGTCGTTCTGTGCTCCTGCTTTTCTCATGAGCCTGCACTTGTTCATGCTCTTCTCCTTTCCAAACTAAGCAACATAACTTCCTTACTTGGCCTATGCAAAAGCTACTACATCAACTCCCTCTTACTCCCAGCAAAGACTCGGAATATTTCCCTTATCTTCAGTTTCAGATGCGAAGCGCGCTCCACGCTTCAAGGTCACTTCGCTCTGCCAGTTTATTTACAGGACTTCTATTTTCCATTCAGTCCCAAGCACTTCTTTCTAGATCTCGAAAGCTCCCTCGGATCGTCCCGTAGCTGCAGCAATGCAGCCCACCCAGGCAGCCGTGCGATGACAAACCCCGGCGCTCCCGGGGCGCGGTGGCGGTGCGGGGCCCCGGCACCGGGAATGCCTCGGTGCTGCAGCGCCGCCTGCAGCCCGCCCGCGCCCGGCACCCGCCGCCTTTTGGGGAGCCTCTCGTCTTTCGGAGCCGTTTGTTGTTATCTGCGCCCATGGCGAGTTTCCGTGTGCTCCCAGGCTGAGCAGCGAGGCACAGGTCGGTGCTGGCACCGAGCTTTCCCGGGGAATGCAGCCAGGACATCGGCTGAGACAGAGCGAAGGGAGCAGGTGGAACAGGTGGGGGAAAGGCGACAGGTCTTGCCAAAGACCAGTCTGCTCCCTTCCACTTTCTCTGTGCCAAGCAGGATATTTGGATGCTGTACCATTCAGCTAATGGGGCTGAGGTGGTGTTACACTCACTCAGCTGATCTTACATGCCCTGTGAAATATATTATTGAAATTATTTGTTTGCTAAGGTGTATTTAAGCTCATTTAACCCGCTATAAGGGGAAAACTACATTACCCAAACAAAATGAAAAAAAAATTTTTTGATGCATTGCTATTGCCACAATAATGATTAGCAGTGATAATCAGCTTTTGTCTTTCTTGCCATAAGAATAAAGTAATAGAAGTTAGGGAAGACCCGTGAGTCATCTCTTGGACTTTCCCTCTCCACCCCAAAGTGACAGAGGTTCCCAATTGGTCTTAGCTTTCTTAGAACCCAGCTATTTTTACAGACTCACAACTATGACCCATTATCCAAAATGAACTATCGCATCATCATTACAGAATGCAAATAAAAGTCATTGAGAACTGCATCTCTCTTTAGTTGCAGCTCTGCTTTCCCGTTTTGATTGTAAGCTCAGAACCGCCAAATCTCACGCCCGAAGTGCAAGATTCACTCTCTGTCTGTCTCACACACCATCACTGTGCTCATACCTGGGCATTTGCATCCCCTCTCCCCTGCCATGGGAGTGGGGCCATGCAGGCAGAGGTGAGCACCGGACTAAAGGGCAGCTCTGGCACCGGCAGCTGATGGCCCAAAGCTGCTGTGTCCATCATCTGTCCCCAGGGAAACAGCAGGGAACACACTACAGCATCACTGGACGTAACACCTGCCTAGAAAGTGACTGTGTTTCCACGATGTGCTGCACCAACAAATACAAACCGGGTTTCACAGAGAGCTGCTGAAGTGATCTCGGTGAGTGAATGGTCTTCCCTGCCCAAGAATAAATGGTGGGCATGTAATCTCAAGTAGGAACCAGGGTGACAGCACTCCTCCAAAACCCTGCAGCAAAACCTCTCCCCAGCCCTCTGCTATGCAGATGTAAGTACAGATATTGCACTCCCTGCTGGGATACTGCATCTGCTTTCCTTATGGCACGACTGATTTAATTCCATCCTACAGTTCGTGGGTTCCCTTTCCACATTTGTAAGCTACATATTAAATCCTTTTAATCTCCCTGGATAACTTATTCAGTCCTGTCTCTTCATCTATCTTTGTTCTTCCTTAAATTTCCGTTTGTATACTCCACCTCATGTTTTTTATCTTCCACTTTTATCTTGTTCTCTGTCCTGTTCTGCATCACAGTACCGTTCCACATACTTAAGTTGATCTATTGCCTTTGAAATAACAGGCCACAAATATTATCGCTTGTGTATATCATCTCCATTTATGTCTACTTCAGTGCTCCTTTCTGCATTTACAATAATCTTTATCTAATGAAGGTTAAGCCTCCTGAATTCTTTCCAGCTCTTTCTGTTTCACTTATTCTTCTGGGCGTTGCTGAATTTGTGTGCTTTTTCTATTTCTAGTTCTTTTCTGAGGATCAGTTTGGATTGTTTTGAATATTTAGCAATCTGAAGCAATTTCTAATTTTTATTTCAAAGCAATTTTCAGCTGCATGGGCATACATTGAATGTGGATTGCCCTTCTCCTTCTGGCACCATAGGGTCTGAGCAGTTTCAGGGAGGAATTGTCTGTGGCTGATTCAAACCCCTGCTTGCATTCCGATAGTTCTGCTTGCTTTATCAGTGCCAGGCAGTGTTTATCTTTTCAGCATAGTTGATCTCTGTCAATTCATATTTTTTAATATACTTTATCTTAGGCTGTGTTTTAATATCACATTTGATCTTGCTGTATACCCTTTTCCTTCAGCACCTTCCTAACAGCACACACCCTTCTTCAAACATTCCCTTTCCTTTTTACCCATTGTGTTGTTCATCACTGCTGTTCCCCCTCCCTTGTTTGGCAGTTTAGGTTGGTTGAAAGATCTTTCAGCATCGTTCATCTTTTGGGCGTGCTGGCTTGGAACCTCGAAAAAGCAAGACACCACTGGTTTACACTTGGCTCCATGTCACGTTAAAAATTTATACCTCTTTATATTAAAGATGTGAGAGCACTGCTTGTTCTTTCCTTAAACCAAGTTAGGAAGGCTTTAATGTCAGACTGTACTTCTTAAAAGAAAATGTTTTATTTGTTCAGTGGCACTGGCAAACTGTTGTTCCTCATTAATCCACTGGGCATGTGAAACAAGGATGAGAACAGCGGTAACACCCTTGCTTCAGCAGTGAGCTGTCTTCCTTGACATGGACTCAGTGGTCTGCTTCTTCCAGAGAGGACCAGTGTGGGAGTCAGTCAGCCCTCAGCTAAGTGTCCCACGGATGTGTGTCCCTGACAAAATATCCTCAGACTACTTACTTGCTTTAGTTCGCTTGAAAAAGAATTCATTCACTAGGTGATCTCTAGGGTGTCATAATCATGTGCTTATCTGACGTGCCCTGCACAGGTTTCTCAGAAGCAGATATTGAGCTCTATTCACACTGAGATCTGTTACTTTGTTTGCACTGCCAGTGCAAGGCAAAGCCTGTAAGGAGGAGCTGAGTGCCAGCAGTGCCAGTCAGCTGGCGCTGCAAGCGCTGCTTGCAGAGGAACGCTCACAGTTTTACTCTTTGAGACAAGCAGCAAAGCTGTCTTCCTGGATTAATGGGAGTCTTAATGCAAAGATTTCCACTTGAAATGCCATGGTGTTTGTTACATAGGCAACGAGATTTGCATCCCCATTGGACCCTTTTCATCTCAACATTTATAAGTCGGCACTCGGAGCTTTGTTAGAACAGACCAATAAATGTTAAGGAACTCCTAGAGGATAAAATATATTTCTTCTTTATTTAGAAGTGGAAACTGTGAAAGATTTTCTAAACAAATGGTTCTTAACATGCCAGGAAGATGCCTGGTAAAGTAGCTGGAAAAATGTTTTCAGTAAACAGCCTGCTGCTTGTCTAAGAGTAACTTCGCAGTGTAAGCTCTGTGTTAGTTTTCTGGAGCAGTAGCTCATCTTTATCACTTCAGCATTCCAGAAAGAAATTGTTTCCACTATCTGTCAAAAGAGTTGCTGTACCATTATTACTTTAAATGGCTATTAAGAATTGAACAACCAAGACTTCGGTCAGTGAAATCTGTGCTAGATAAAAAATTCTGGCTACATAATTTCTAATCTACACTAGTTGCTGGATTTTGTTTTCTGACTGTAGACAAGGATCTAATTCTCCTTAGAAGTATTTCCACAACAGGGCAACTGATTCACAGTGTAAAACTGTAGTAGTGAGAGAAAATTATTTTAGCTTTATAAATCTGCAATAGCACATTCAGGAATACAAAAATAGGTTCATTGAAATATTTGAATGGGCACTCTTACACTGGTGTTTGCAGATGACAAAATGAGTGGAGGCTTAACTGAGACCCACCTGGTAATTTACCAAATGCATGGGATCGAGCAATCCTACCACAGCGTTTAAAATTTTATCAGATAATTCTGTCATACAATTCTAAAATTTAAAAAACCCCAAATACATGCACAGAGCAAAAAACCAAAAAAACCCCCAACAACGAAAAACCCCAAACCAACAACAATCACAGATTTTTTTTTTCCTTCTCTAACTTCTCAATCTTTAATTTATCCTCACCCTTCAAAAGCGGTGTGGGACATGCAGTATAAGCACTGCCTCTTACAGCACCGTGGACCAGTGCTGTTTCCACGTGAAGCAATGTCTCTGTACCTATAGCAGGATTTTTAGTATGCATATGATCTCTCAATACTGCAGCTTTAATCCCTGGAAATAGGCCAAAATCTCGTCTAATGTAGCGCAAGAGCTGCACAACACTATTTGTGGTAATACTGTGCAGAGGTCACCGCTGACATACTTCGATCAGATATCGAAGGGAAATGGGATTGGTATTGCTCCGGCTGCCCAAGTGTGTCCCCTGGAAGCTTAACTGGATGAAGAGAAAATGTGCATCTCCTGTTTTGTCAATGAGCTAAAGGAATACTTCACAGACCTGTCATTGTATAAGCTGCTGGCTTGGCTGAGACTGTTGTTCTTACTACAAGGTAAAAACGAGACAGCCCAGCAGTCAGGATGTGGAAGCCCAAATCAGAACTGCGGTCTGCACGAGATTTTTTCACTTTCTAAAACATTATGGAGAACACTGACATTGCCATAACTAAGCAAATGCTCAGATGTCGGAGAGGAGGTGGGTTTAAGGCCCTGCAGGAACGATTTGTGGGTTCCAGGACAGAGATTCCCGTGGCTCATGGATGTACCTGGCCGTGAGGGCTGGAGGGCGTGTGGGCAGAGCAGAGCCTCGTGCTGCCTGCAGCTGTGCCAGCTCTGCAGTGCTGGCAGTGTCAGTGCAAACCTCACCTCCAAAACAAGCATCAGCACAGGGAGCAGTCATGGTAAAGTTGCTTTATGGGAGCATTTTTAGTACATTGATCTTTCAGCTTTTGGTAACCTGTGTCTGTTGTATCTTCATAAATGGGTTTATGCCACCTTAAACATTTACAAAGTCAGGCTTCACTGTTGCGTTCAAGTGCACCACATATAATGGAAAGTAAGACAGCAAATATATTCTCTTCTGATTTACCTTGTTCTGCCTGAGAATAAACAAACCTTTTATCTTCAGCTCATGTATTATTACTTAGAGGTTTCTGAAGTATACACGTACTATTCTAGACTCTGCTGTACTGCACACAACTTCCAGAAATGGTAAAAGATTTAGTGTCTGCCCTGTGTGAGACTTCAAAGAGTGTGTGTTTCTGCTTTGCTTATAAAATGAAATGCTTGGGAACAAATTCCAAATCAGATTTTGAATGTAATTAGATACAAAAAAGAAACAAAATAACTTTGAAGGAGGAGATCATTCTAATATTATTAATCTAATAGCTCAATTTATTTGACCCCAATCTTTTTTTTAACTAGTTTGTTCTGTGATATTCAGTGGCATCCTGATATCCATATAGTATTATATCCATGTAGTGTTTTCAGAACCCTAATAAGTTACAGTTATTTTTCTATATTTAAAAGAAAGGAGTAGTACTGTGAAATGTAACTGCTTAACACAATTGTACTGAGAAATCAAATAAAATCTGTAAAAATTCATGAAGAATAGGTTATTCTGTAAATTGCATGCCAGGAGGACATGGAAAAGTGAATAACTTGTAGTTCTAAGGAATAAGCAACCTTTCACCTCTAAGTTTTTACTGAAAGGGTAATATATACAGGCATCAAAAGTATCCAGATGCACAGTGTAATAAAGGATAATGCTCAGCTGGAGAAAGAGACTGCAAAAATGATACCATGATGTTCTGTAATTGCCTTTCACTGGCAATTTATCTGTCATATTGTATAAAAAGCCTTGGAAGCTCAACTTAGGTTATAAGGAGAGCATTATTTCCATTTCATGCATCACCATGACTGATGGAGAACATAAAGACCAAATTACTTCTGGATGCATCTGCATAACTCCACAGCCTGCAGTGATGCAGCATTGTTTTATCTGTCTGTATAACTCGGGGTGGGTTTGTTTACAAAATAGCCCTGTGGATTTCATTATTTCATTATGCATCTTTTTTCTGGGACTCTGTCTGCAGGAGTAAATAGAGTAAAATGTACAAAAACCCCTTGGTTTGACAGTAATGGAGCAAAATCACCCTGAAAGTAGATGACCTTCAGAGGTCCCTTCCAACCCTAACAATTCTGTGATTCAGAGGAAGTGCCAGGGAAAAAAAAATATATTCCACTGAATTTGGTGTGAAAAATCCCACATTAGTTATGCAGAACTAGACAAGTCATTTAACAAACTACTTTGCTCCAATTTCACCTAATTCTAATTCTCCTCAAAAAAGTCTTGGGAAAAGAGAAAGAAACTAGTAAAATGTGCCTTTCAGTTTTGCTGGCAAAATTGTAGTTTCCTTCCCATAAGGCTCTCTGTAGTTAGTTTTGAGTCCTTTTTTATTTAATTTAGTTTTTAAAGCCAGCCTTTATTGATAAAGAACTGCAGAGCATGGGAGATGACACACACGATTTTAACTTGCTCCGCCGGTAATTTGCAGATTGACGTGGTTTGTTCTGTGTCCGTGTCTGTTCCGTCCCCAGGGTCAGCGGACTTTCTCCTTTCATGGGAGACAACGACAACGAAACCCTTGCCAATGTCACCTCAGCAACGTGGGACTTCGACGATGAGGCATTCGATGAAATCTCTGACGATGCCAAGGACTTTATCAGCAATCTGCTGAAGAAAGACATGAAGTAAAGCTGCCGGCCTTGCTGCACTTTCTGTGTTTGCGTTTAGCTGAAGTTGCCATTCGTGTTTCCCCGCTGTGAATCTCCACCAGGCCGCAGCACCTCTGGCCATACTTTATAAGGAGCTGTGCGTGCCCGCCCGGCTCTGCGTGTGCAGCGCTCTGTATTTCACTCGCAGGGTGCAGGGGCTGGATGGAGCTTTTGCTGCAATCGCCGGCTCTTTGTGCACTTCCCTCCCCTCGGGCGAGGGGCACCCGGGGCTTTTGTGCGGCCACTCTGATCCCCACTGTTGCGTGACACGCATTCCTGCCTGACACGTTCTGTCCTGCTCTGAAAGAGTTGCAATTTCGCCCCGTGTCGCTTTTAAGCGTGGTACCTCTGAGTAGGCAGCTTCTCTATAAACGTAGTAATTGGGCAAGGAATAAAAACAATCAGAGTTGGAAGCCCTGTTTGCAGATGTATCTGAACAAACCAAGGAAAGGAAATGTACTTCTTCCAATGAGTTTGCAAGTGGATGGATGGAGAACAGAGGGTTATTTATCTGTGCAGCCTGAGCAAAGTGAGGAATGGGTGTGGCGAGAGATTTAGACATTTCTGTTCTGTTAGATGTTCAGGAGGGCATTAAGTGGTGGGTAGGGGAATCTCTGTAAGTAAAGGAAAGGAGATCTGGGACGGGGCTCTGCCAGCATGAAGCAGCTGAATCATTGCCATTGTGGCTCTGCTGTTATGTGTTCCATGCCTAAAACATATGGCTTTTCCTGCTTTGTTTTATAAAGTTTTATTAACACTTAAAAATACATAGTTTTCTCTCAAAAAGATCTACAGAAATAGTGAAAGTGAGTTTAAGTTAGAATGGCTGGGAAAGCAGAGCCATGTGATCTTTGTTGCTAAATTCAGGAAACAGAAAAATCAGCTCCCAGCAAAGAGAGCACAAAATAATGTTGCAACAGGTAGGTTCCTCTTTTGTAATTGGCAACACTGACTGGTCTTTTTATACAAAAACAGGAGTCGCTTAAATTGTACTCAATGTCTTCAGCATCCCTGGCTGCAAAAAGACACGAAAAATATGGAAGCCAAAAAACTTTCCAAAGATAGGATGAAGAAATATATGGCCAGAAGAAAATGGCAGGTAATGAAGAGGACATGGAATTGGGCTGGATATCCTAATAAGTCTCTTTATTTTTAATGTTTGTGATTCTGGGGAACGCGTCACACCAGGGGGTTTCTGCTGCTGTCAAAAGCTCTGGCGTGGCCAGGGTGGGAATGCAGGACAGCAGGTCTGGCTCCTGCAGCTGGGCAGTGGGAGGGTGCACAGCTGCACGTGGATTACACAGGATGATCCCAGTTCAGGTTACTAAAAGGCATATGAGCTCAAGTATAGTTTTTCCTACTCTTCTGGGGCTATGCCTGTCTCTGTTCCCTGCCCTCTCCATGCCACTGAGGGCTGGGGGATTGTGTAATTCTTAACAAACCTGAACAGTTCAGGTAAAACTGATCTGCCTGGCCTCCCTAAAGGTACCTTATTTTGTGGCAGTTTCATCCTACTAAGCCAAGAGTTCCATCCTGTTGGAACCCCAGGCTTCCCATGGATTCAGTCAGATGGGTTTAATAATTTCCTTTAACATATTCAGTCTCCACATCTTCTTTTTTCCTAACACTGGAACTGGAGTAGCAGGTCCATCTGTGCCATGCTGATAGCTGCAGGAGTTGCTGTGTGAAATCCTGGATCCTTCTGAGTAGCCTACAAACTATTAATTTATGCAAATCTATCTTATATTCCCTCTTATGTTCTGCTGTACGTGTTTCTCGAAGCTCACGCAGTACAAGTGTCCGTACTACAGCCCTCACAGTCTGAGCATATTTTAGTAGCCTGGTGGTTGATCCTCGATCCTGTCAGAAGGCTGCTCCCATTGTGCAGATGGTGCTTTCTCATTCATTTCATATCAGCTCGTTATCCATGTTGGATGAAATTCAGCCCAGCCCAGAAGGCTGTGGAGAGAGGCGTCCCCCACCAGAGTCCAGTTCCAGTTACACAGGACAGGGCTTCTCTGCTGGCCCTCCTCTCGCACAGTGCTTTTTATCCGCAGCTAACAGAGACATTCATTTAGGTATGAGTTCATCAGGGGAAGTTTATATCTGCAACTAAATTTGGTAATTCAGTCCAGCCTGCTCTGTCTCTCCTAGAACAACAGAGCTATATATAAGCAGTTTGTCCACCAATTCCAGTGAGGTTTGCAGAGATCTCAGATAATTTGTCCGAAGCACGATTGTTGCAGAAAATCACATGCCTGTTGGATTGGATTGATCAGAAGCCTTTTCTGTTATGTCTTAGAAAACAGGCCATGCTGTCCGAGCAATAGGAAGACTGTCATCCATGGCAATGATTTCTGGTATGAGTGGGAGGAAGGCCTCTGGGAGCTCGCCTACCAGCCCTATAAATGCAGACAAAGCAGAGAATGAAGGTAAGGAATTTTTCTGCCCCATATTTTTACCTGTCTCTGAATCAATCCTACTAAAACTTTTAGCAAATTGCTAGAGACCAATCATCGAGTTCGATATTCCTGTGCTCTCTCTCTCCCTCTGTTTTTATCTTCCTATTTTTTAAAGAAATCTGTCAAAAATTCACTGTTCTTATATAGTTCTGTTACTCAAAATGCCACAGTATAAGCACAGGCAGTAAACTTTTTTCTTTTTAAAGCCAAAGAATTAAGGCAGATTTGTCAGCTGCACTTTCTCTGAGTTTCGGAATGCATGTTTATACAAAGATGACAGTGATGTATTGCCTTCTCATGCAAGCAAGCAAGCAATAAAGTATTAACACTTGCTGTAACCATGCTCCTCAGACAGGGCATTTAAGGAAATATATGTGTTATTCCCCTATGTCCCCAGATGAAATGTGGATTTGTGGTGTGTAACAGTCAGAGGTGCAAATGTTTGACACTGCTGAAAATCAAGCAAGTAATTTTGACAAATCCACATAGACTGTGGGTCTGATACAAGTGGAGCTGGTTTATCCCTCTGACGAGCAGAAGTCCAGGTTCAGTTAGAACCAAATTCAAGGGGCAAATACAGAGGATTCGTAGGGTGGTAGCCTTGCACGTCCATTTCTTTCTATTTATGGCCTGAATCCTTGTCCAGCTGCAAAAGATTGGCACAAAGCTGAGCAGCCAACATCCTCGCTGTCCCATTAGTCTGACAGGATTAAGTGAAATAAAAGATGCTTTCCATCTGGTAATTAAAAACTAAAATACATCTTTTGAGAACACATCCTGTAAAAATGTTGAAAACTACCTCTTTGCTCTCCTCCAGATGCTTTCCTTGAAGAAGTGGCTGAAGAAAAGCCCCATGTAAAGCCATATTTTACTAAAAAAATCCTTGACATGGAAGTTGTGGAAGGAAGTGCTGCTAGATTTGACTGCAAAATTGAAGGTACTTTGAATAAGCATGTCTGTTTCTTTCTTTCCCTCTTTGTCAGCTTTCTGCACTGGGCAATTGTTTCACTTTTTCAAATTTTTCTTCTGTATTATTGTTGAGTTGGTGCCATTTTGCTTTACCAATATCCACATGTCACAGCACGAATATGTTGCAGTAACAGAAATTATTTGGAGCTTGCTCTGTGCTTGCCATAGAACAGAAGTCTCCAGGAGTCCACGTGCGAATCACTAATTTAGAATAGCAAGTGGGAACTGTAAAAGCAAGATGCAAAGTAGAACCATAAATTCCAAGAGTATACTCTTAGAGAGTGCTAGCCAGAGACCAAGAATCAGTAGGAGGTCAGTTGTCTGAAGTGACAGACCAGTTTCAGGTTACCTCAAGATAACCTTAAGCCATACATACATTTTATTAAAGGCAAACAAGTCCCTAACTCTATATGCATGAGAAATAAAGATCATATTCTTGTGCTGGTCACATAAGTCACATCTAGAAAATACTTGTTTGGGGTTTTTTAACTTATGAGTTCAAGAAAGAAAACTCAGACTGGAGCAAAGTGTAAGTTTATGAGAAGATACTTAAGGACCGTGGGCTTAGTCAGCTCAAAAGTCTGAAGGCCAAGACCACTGGCACTTCTACTGCAATGAGATTGAACCTTGTCTATCTCAGCTGTGAATGAAAACTAGAAATTTGGACAGAAGAGCTGTGAAAACAAAATAGGTAGAGTCAGTACCATCCTGCATGGGTACAAGTTAATTTACAATCTTAAAGTGAGGTTCAGAAACTGCCTCATGGACCTTCTGCTTGCTTGTTTCTGTGCTCCCAATCTTTCCCTGCCTGTACTTCCTACCTCACAGTGGAGATGTGAGGATGGATTATTATTGCTGATGGATGCTTAGTGTGGGGGGTATGTGCACAAGTACTGCATGGAATAAAACAGGTGGATGTACCACGGCTGATGTTCCAAACCTTGCAGTGTATTGCTGTAATGTCTGCTGGGTATTAGGGATTCCTGCACATTATTTCTGCTCAGTGGGAAGTTATCCTCCCTTCACAGTCCAGAACTTGGCTGAGACCACAAACCTTCAATTTGTTACAGCAGCCAAGAGTACTGTATAAGGGATTGTTCTGCAGCAGGCATTGTACAGCACTGCTCTGGAGGCTTAGCAGAGCCATTTGCTTCACAAAAGGCATGAAACTCCTGCTGAGATGCACCATCAAAATGCTTTTCTTAGACTTCTTCACTTACCCTAGCAAACAGAAAATGAGACTGCAATGTACAGGACAGGTTGGCTTGTAAGGAGCAGATTAGGAGGAGGAAGATTCACGATAGCCACATTAAAGCAACCTGAGAAAGACATTAAATTGTAGTTACAGCCCAAAGCAGTTTACCCTTGAAATTCTAAATCTCGGTGTTGGGAGCTGTTGTCTCCAGAGAAGCTGCAGTGCAACGTGAGCCTCAGATGCACTGTCAGGAGTCCCCCGCTGGCTGATGGCTACAGCACACAAAAAGCTGTCTGCAGGCACTGCTAAAGGAGGAAGGAGGAATCCAGCGAGTACCGCAGTGCTCACTTGCAGTTTTTCCTGTACATAAAAAATTGTTTCAGGTAAATGTGAAGTAAAAAAGCTTCACATCATCTACATTTATTTTACACAAAACTCAAAGAAATATTTGTCTATCAACACACTGGCACGTCCATACACAGGAATTAAGAGTGTGAGGTAATTAGCGCTGAGTTAATGCTCGTTTATTGCAGTCGCTGTTCTCTCCTTCCAGGCTATCCCGACCCTGAGGTGATGTGGTTCAAGGATGATCAGCCTGTCAAGGAGTCCCGTCACTTCCAGATAGATTATGATGAGGAAGGGAACTGTTCTTTGACTATTTCTGAAGTATGTGGGGACGATGATGCCAAATACACCTGCAAAGCTGTTAACAGCCTTGGGGAAGCCACGTGCACTGCAGAGCTGCTTGTGGAAACAATGGCAAATGAAGGAGAGGGAGAAGGAGAAGAAGAAGATGAAGAGGAGGAAGAATGAAACAAGGCTAAACAAAAAAAAAAAAAGAGAAAAAATATATTTAAAGACTCTCCTTCTAAGGCTCAGAAAACCAAGTTATCAAAAGCACCTTGTGTGAAACGTAGGTCTTTGGGGGGTTGTTATTTCAGCATGATCAGTTGATACCTGTTAGCTTTATGTATGGGCATTACTTCAAACCAGCAGGCATTTTTAAGTTGCTAGCATGATTGGACTGACTTTAAGCAACCCATCAACTAAGTTGCCCAGACTACTTTTAAAATCAAATGTATGGAAACCAAGTTATATTCTGAATAGTCTATTTACTGAGCTTACTGCTCTTTACCACCAGTTTTCTCAGCTAAAACTGCAGCTAAGTTAGCTCCCCGAGATCTACTCTAAAGGAATCGTTGGCCAGACATGCAGTGAATCTCTCCAGTCCTAAGGAACAGGCTGCTCCCTGAGCTGTATCTTCTGTAAGGGAAGGTTTGACACAGCCAGCACTGCAATTTGTATGTTGGCATGGTTCATTTCTCATTTGCTCTAAGCAGAGTCTCACAGCCCAAACTTCAGCCACATTTACTGCCTCTGTCAGCGAGCTGTTAGTGCCCTTGTATTATTGGCTATTAAACATCCAGGTGGTTTCCCGAGATACTCCTGATTTTGCTTTTAGCCAGCTGATCCCACTTTGTCATCTTTCCCTTATGGATCCTGTCACTTAGTGCAGTTGCAGCTGCCTACTTAAGAAACAGACTGAAAACACAAAGACTGAGAATATTTTCTGTGTTTCTGGTCAGTCTAATAAAGACTTATGATTCATAATATGCTGCTGTGAAAAAACAGGTTATTGCACAATCAGTGATTTCTCTGTGCATGTGTGTGAATGGAATCCCAGGTTAGTTAAAGTTTTACTTGCATTTATTTGGCAATTGCAAAACAGATTTCAACTGATGATAAGCTGGAAACTCCCACAGATTTTTCGAGTAGCCAAAAAGATAGTAGCCTGGATTACAAACTCCTCTATTCTTAGTAATTTCCAAAGAATCTTAACCTATATAGGACCTATTTCTACCTTATGAGCTTGACTGTCTTGTTTTTGTCTTGAACCTGCACCAGTAAGGCTGTTGCGTTTTTTTAGAAACGCAGAAAAACAAAACAAAAAAAAAATCCAAACCCCATTTTTTTCTCAGAAATGGTTAATGCACTCAGACTTAGTAACTTTGCTTTCCTTTCACAGTATGGGCACTTTTAATTTTTTTTTGTGTTGTTCAAAGGTAATATCAGAGGCTGCAAGGTGATTACGCATAATCCAAAACCAGTGTGTCTTATATCTATGTATCATTCCAAAAGTGATTCTTTTTCTTTTCCACTTTTTGTGTGTAAAGTGCAACCATTTGCATTTCAAAGGTTACCTCTTTTAAAAAAAGACATTACCTTAAATCCTCACCATTAAGTAGTCAGTGTACTTTAATACAGGTGTGTACATTATCAACCTTAGGTTGTTTGATATTACCTAGTTGTATGTGTTTCATATGATTTGCTCTTCTACATTCAAAGCTCAACTAATGTGGATGACACGACGGTTTGTAACTGCTTTACTCTTTGTTGCTAAGTTCAGATTGCCAGCATGTCTTTTCCTTTCAATTGATAAAAACCTCTTGTTATACTAAACACAGTATTGCCACAATTCCTTATACAGAAAGGTTTTGAATCTGATTTAGAGCATACAGAGCTTTCCTCACTTTTTTTTTTTTTAATGTTTTAGGCAACAACGGGGTGTATTTTGTACCTTAATAAAAACATGCTAATGTTCTCCCTGTTTGTTAAACCATCAGAATTGCAAAGATGAGACCGCTACGGCTGTAGTTACTCACGGCTCCTAAATAAATACTACCACAAAGCACACTCCTCGTATGCTCTATTGCAGCGTCACCGTGTTCACCGCAGCCAGGCCTCTCCTCCTGCCCCTGAGAGCTGCTGGGCACACAAACCCATGAGGTGGCACCAGCGAAGCCCCCCTGATGTCTGTGCTGCTGCTGCCCTTCTGCCCCGGCAGCAGGCTTGTGGTGTGCGGAGACTGCTCTGCCCCAGCGCTACCAGCGACAGCCTGGGGCTGGCACTCGTGGCCTTGTGCTCTGCCACGTCTCCAGCATCATCACAGGCCTCAGGGGGAATGTGGATGGGGCACCAGGGTGGCTCTGGGTTTGTTTTACAGTTGGGAATTCCCTTATCGTGGGGAAACGTAGAGTTCTGAAAGACGATAGGAGGAACAGAGAAAAAATCAGGGAAGTCTCAATGTAGATATGGACTTAGACCAATGTTTCTAAAAACTGTAAAGACAGAGATAAACACAAATCTGCGTATGCTGCCTTTATGCAGACTTCTCCTAATATGCAGCCCAAGTCACCACGGACCACACAGGACCACACAGAAACTCCTTAAAGCAAAGATTGTGCAAACACCCTGCTTGTAGCAACGTATTTCTTGAGCAAATCTTCAGCCTTTCAAACAGTCATTTTTGCAAGGTGTGCCCCACTGTCTTGTGAATGTACCTGGCTTTGTTCAGAGACTGCTGGTTCCCATCCAGGCAGGCACATGCATGAAGCAGGAAAAGGTCTGGCTCTGCTGGGCTGCTCTACAGGCACAGCAAGGTCTGGGGGTGCACGTACTGGGTATCAAAACCCACAGACTCAGTACTGGTGTTCCTGCACAGATCTTCCCCTCCCTCTCTTTCTTTGCTAGTCCTTTTGTGTTCCGCAGGCTATAAACTGCCTATTTTTCTTTTGCCCCAAGGATATTCCAAGGAGTTGAGCATCTCCCTTTAGCTTCCCATTAACATCCATTCTAGTCTGCAGGAAACAATGACCTCTACTTCCAAAATTATGTGACACGCATCTAATTCAGCTCTGAGCAATTGACTCCAAGCTGTATTTGACCTTGAATTTTTTGTTTTGTTTGAAGAACAGAATTCTATTTCCACTGAAGAAAGGTATTTTATGTACTTGAAACCCTGCCTCATTTTGCCAGCCATGGTCTAATAAAAGGCATTACCTCTTTCTATAAACCTTGTCTTGCTTGTATAATATTTGCAGAAATCCACTCTTGGGGTGTCTTAGGGCTGAAACCCCAATAGCAGAGGTTATGCAAGACACTGGTACTGCCCAAGGTGGACCCCTTAATCCTCCTTGTATTTCTTTTGTATGACATTCAGTCCTCTCAAGAGACTTGGAGAATTTGGGACTGGCTGCTGTTTTTCACTACTCATGTTTCTGGATTTCCAGAAACTTAATTTACTTAATGACTGTCCTGCCCAACCTCCCAAGCGTCCTGTGCACATTTCTGTTTGATGAGGAGACCTTTGCTAATTGGATGCGTGGCAGGCAGACGGCTGGGTCCCTGCTTCCCTTTGCTGACAAGGAAGACAGCACTGGGCTGCACAGCCCTCTCCTCTGCAGTGACCGTCAGGCTTTGAAAACAGAGACCTGTTTTTTTTTCTAGTTGCATACATGAATAATGAATGATTTGCCTCTCTAAAATGTCTCGGTATATTTATTGAAACATTGCACTAAAACATAGCTGTTTTAAAATGGAATTCTCATAAATCTTTGCATTTTGAGCCCTATTGTCTGCAAGAGACGTGCACATGAATTTAACAGGCCACAGAAATACTCGTGTGGAAGCAGAACTTTCTGAGATGGGGAGTGAGGCCTATGCTGTTATTCCGCACTGCTCATAAAGGGACTGCACCACGACATGCATGGGAAATAAACCAAGAGATGTTTATGGGAGTGCAGAAGTAACTCCACGACGTGTTTACGATTTCTGTAGGGGAGAAAAAATCAAAATTCTTCCATCGTGGCTTTCCAGAAAGGCAGTTCTGTCTGCCCTGATGAGGATACTTCAATGTTTGTTGCTGGGAAAGTAATGCTTTCCAGGCTTCTGCTCTCGTAGAGAGCTTCAGCAGGAACTCCTTATTCACACGGGATCACAGCATTGCTAGGGTGGGAAGGGACCTCTGGAGATCATCCAGTCCAGCCCCCTGTCAAGGCTGGGTCACCTGAGCAGGTGTCACAGGAACACGGCCAGGTGGGTTTGGGATGTCTCCAGAGAGGGTAACTCCCTGACCGCCCTGTGCAGCCTGTCCCAATGCTCTGCCACCCTCAGTGTAAAGATGTTCTTCCTCATGTTGAGGTGAAACTTCTCGTGTTTTAGTCCATGGCCATTGCTCCTCGCCCTGTCGCTGAGCCCCACCGAAAAGTCTAGCACCATCCTCTTGACATCCGCCTTGGGGATATTTATGTGCATTCACGGAGATCACGTCTCAGTCGTTTTTCCTCCGAACTATATTATGAAAGTGATGGAAACCTACAAGATGTTCCAAAAATAACCTCACCAACTAACGCTATTAACGTCTCTAAGGAGACGGCAGACCTATTTCTCCCTTCAGAGGGACGTTTTGAACCAGCCCTAAAAAGCGAGCGAACAGTTCGCTGATCCCCGGCCGGGAACCCCTCCCTGACTCCCAGGAAGGCCCCGCACCCGGCCCCAACCCCGGCGGGCTCGGCCGTGCCCGGTGTGAGGGGCGCGGGCGGTCGCCGCGGCTGCGCGGAGCTGTCCCCGCCCGGCCCGGGGGAAGTCCCGCCCCGCGCCCGCCGAGCGCCGGCAGCGGGCGGGGCGCGGGAGCCGCGAG
>VXBT01003828.1:856738-884743 GCA_013400235.1 Oriolus oriolus
GTCCGGGCGGAGACCAGCGGCCTCTCCGGCCGCCGTGCCCGCGCTCCCGTCCGTCCCGAGCCCGTGCGGCTGCACCGCCCGCGTGCCGGGTCCGGGCGCTTGGCTGTGCCCCGTGCCCCCCGTGCTGTCGGTGGCCCTGCCTTGCACTTTGGATTACGCTAAAACGCACAGCCGGCCCCTCGCTCGCTGCTCCTCTTGCTGCAGAGGGGCTCCTGCACGTACATGCCCAGCTGCCTTCCCGCTGTACCCGCTCTCCACCGTGCACTGTGACCACAATCCAGGCTGGGTGCCGGGGGTCCCCGGAGCCTGTCCCTGTGCGGCCGCTGCCCGGCCTGTGACGGGCCTTAGTGGCTCCTGGCCCGGTGTGACCCTTCAGCGCTGCCCGACCCCCTCCGCAGCTTGGCCTCTTTCACGTGCCCCTTCCAGAACGAGTTCTGCACAGCAGCACAAGTGCGTGTTCCCTGGGAACTGCCGTGTTTTACAATTGACTCCTTAATTTGCTCTGCAGCAGTTGTCACATCCAGGTGGCTGTAGATTCCTTGCATCACCATGTCTGGTGTAGGTCCCAGCAGTTTTCAGTAGAGAGGTGACCCTAAATACAGGGAATTTATCCACAGCAATAGTTAAAGGCAAAGGTCTTGAGCCCTGAAAGATTTCTCCATAAATCCTTCAGCTGCTCTGTAATTTGAGGTTGAAAGCTGCAGTTGGGACATGTGAGTTCCTGGACCAGCTTGGTGCTCTACCCTTGTCCTGCGTGGCAGAATGCAGACTGGTGCTGATTGGGGCTTGCTCAGGTGTCTTCTTAGGCATGAAAATAAAAATAGCAACAACTGGGGAATCTCAAGAGAAAGCAGGCTTTTTTTTTTTTAATGTGGCTGTGATGTCTCATTGGAATCCAGATAAAAATAAAACCATCTTTTGAAAGATTGAGAATATTTGGGTGGGAGGAGAAAAGAGCCTTTAAAAGGGATCCCAAATGAGCGTGTTTCCTGCTAGATAAACCCTGGCGAGTGAGGAGTTGAGCAAAGAGAGTAGTGTCATGTTTGAGGGGAAGGTTAGTGTAGAATTAATGTAGAACGATTTACTTCAGTGAGGCATTTGGACATGAAGATTCTTGTCTTTGCTGGTGATGGTGCTATTTCAGCTTACAAGATATTTACACTTGTGTGGAACAAAGGTAGGGGAGCAGGGAGAGCTCAGTTCTTGTGAGGTGCTTGGTACACTGGTTACCCAACAGTTGTGTTACTGTGAGATGTTACTAAGCAGGTTTATGGCTCCATAGGACATTTGCAGGGTATTTCACTCAGAGGGCAATGATAGTTACCCACCAGTTTGATTTAAGTAATCTGTTGTTTCAGAAGTAATTACATGAGTAATACAACACATTGCAGGCAGTCAGGAGGGCTTTTCGGTTTTGTTGTGGTGTCCCTGCACAATGTTAACAAGTTCACCTCTCTGAGCTCTTCAAAGAAATAAAAGCATTTCCCTGCTTATTTTGCTGTTCATATGCAATTGACTTGTGTTTATAAAAGATCTAAAAAACCTGAGAGAGAACCTGTGGTATAAAGGGAAATTTTTCTTCATGGCCATGAACCTTTTGTCATGGCAGTCAAGCTCCTGAGCATGGGAAATTTCTGTTTCTTCAGAAGAACAAATTTTTAAAAATTCAAGTGGTAGAAACTCAGGAATAAATAATATAAACCTCTATTTAGCTTTCTCTTGTCATGTAAATCTTGATCATGATGTTACCCGGGTGTTTTCTTGATTTACACCAAGCCTCCTAGAAAATTCCACTCTTGGGAGGGATGTGATTTATGGTGCTCTAACATGAGCTGCTTTTTTCTGGATCTGTTTGTGATTAGATGATGCCTGCAATTTGGGGAGTTGCTGTAGGAGCTCTGTGATCATAGTGATACCTCTGTGTTGTCTCTCACTTTTCTTTTGGGATAGGTCACTGTGGGCTCTGACTGATAATTTGTCTTCAAATGAATGAGGAGTTTATCCTTCCCCTGGAGGCTGCTGAAATTCCACAATATACAAGGTTGAGCTTAGGAAAGAAGCCGAATTTGTTTCTTATTATTATGAAGCCTTTTAAAAAGGTAGTTTTTCTGGAGCTGGTTGACAGAAGCTCAGTTGTTCAGATGAAAAGATCAAAAGATTGATACGCAGCTGGTGGCAGTGATTATTTACTAACCCCGTGTCAATCGGAGTGCTCAGGTTTAGTTTCTTAGACTGCACTACCTTGGAAAGAGAATTGTGAAAAGAAAAAGCAAAAAAATTTGAGGTGCTCAGGTGATGAAGTGATGCTGTAAAAGCACATGGGATTTTTTTTAAAGTGGTTTGTTTGGTTTGGTTTACAAAAGGCTTATAAACTGAAGCACACAACAACATTGTTGTTCAGTACATAGGTACTAAAGTAAATGTTTTAAAACCATAGTTGCCTTAACTATTAACTTTATTTAAAATGGATCAAGTAACAGTTGAAAAATCTCAGCATAGCTACTGTGTTTACTTTGCTTTTATATTGACTTAGCTAAAGAAAACGCAACTGATTCCAAAAATAATAATCTTATTTGTAGTTTTATGCTGCAGTGCATGTAGCATGTGGATTCCTGGTAATACAATGGTTTTTACAAGAGCAAAACAGTAGAAAAAGCATGTGTACCTGTGGATCCCTGACTGGAGCTGCATGCACTTACCTTTTGGTTCATGTTTGGTTGTTTCCTTTCAGAAATGGAACCAACATGGCACAACAGGGAAAAACCAGTGCTGCAGCTGGTTCTCAGCTGTACTTGCTCAGGTTTTATTGCCCATGCTTCAAAGCATTAAGCTGCAGAAAGCCCTGCATCTTGCTTGTCTTGTGTTCAGACTCTTTTCCCATCACAGTGTGGAGCTGTGTAGTCATGCCTGACCTGGCATGGGAGGCTCATTCTGGAGGCATAGATGCAGCATAGAAATTATTTTTCCTAAAAACAGTGTTTGACCAAAATCACTGAATAGGGCTGGGTGGGGAGAGAGGGCATGCTGTTAGAGCTGAGTGTAAATGTTAGATAAGCTGCTTTAAAAGGTGATTATGTTTCTTATTTTTAGTCAAGTGCTGTAACTGACTACTACTTCTGGGTATAAGTAGCTGCTGGTGGTATAAACAATGAATTTTAAAAGGATTTCACTCAACGAGATCAATGGTAATGTAATAGCTTTTGAATTTGCAAGGGTTTGTGTTAATCAGTGTCAAGCATAGAGTGTTCTGGGTTATGAGTTTCATTGTCCATGTCTTCAGTGAGTGGTTGTTGAGAGTCTAAGTACACTTCTCCCTTCCAGGTGCACTCACTGCATAGCTCTGCTGTATTCTCTTGCATAAATGTTGCAGAACCTCGGTAAACTTTGCATAAGAAAATGCCTTTTTGTGACCTGTGGGAGAGTCAAGGGAGTTAACCTAAGGACCTGAGCACGAAGCTTGTCTATCAAGTCTGACCACCTGAAAGCAAAAACTCTGTGTTTGCAGTATTCATTTTTCTTATTCTGGATTAATCAAAGAATGTAATAGTCCAGTTTGTAGTTTAGAGACAGCGCAGCAGTAATTTAATGAAATGTAACTCCGGCTGGGCTATCAGGTAGGGTTCAGTGTGTAGGTCAGAGAAAGCTTAGCTTTCATGAGACAGTGGTGCCTTTTGCTGCCCTTTTAAACTTCTTGCCAAGTTCCATTTTCAGCTGATATTCCTTGGTTTCACCTTCTTCTGTTCCATTTTCTCTAGTCTTAGAGGGCAAAGAACTATTTAAGAATCACAGAAGCAGGACAGAGGTACTAAAAAGCTTCTGCACAAACTAGGCTCAGCTTTTCATTTTGTATGGATTAATGCTCTGATCTGTATCAAATGCTTTTTGAAGGATAGTAAATGGAATGGAAAGTACAGTCTTGCTGGAGTCAGTGTTGTGGCACGAGGGTGGAGGTGAGCAAAAGGCTGGAGTTCCTCTGGGAGCCATGGGATTTACCAGTCTCAGTTCAGGTGAGAGCAGTTGGCAGGCACAACCAAGAACTGGCATCTTGTGCAACTGGAGAAATTGCTCAATTCAGCAGAGCTTCTCAACAAACATGGAAGATCAGGAAAAGCAGAGAAACTTGACAGATAAGAACAGGACAGTGTCAACCTGCTCTGATTTCCTGTTCCAAAGAAGAAGCAGTCGGTGTTGCAGGGGAGAATCACTGATGCTATAGTGCTTACTGGTGTATTCTACACTGAGGTCCGAATACGAAAGGAATCTGATTAATTCTTTGTAAACAGCAATTACTTGGCAACTGTTTGTCCTTTGGTTTCACAAGACAGCTTTTACTGAAATAGCTTGTCACTCTGAAAAAAAAGGAGGGCTCATTTCTCTTTCCCATTTATCTTCCCCACTCCCCCTGTTTTTGTTTGGTGCTTGCCTTCGAGAAGTTGAGGCAGAAATTAATTAGCTTTCTTTCAGTTCTGCTAACAGATTTTGTTACAAACACAAACTTGGATGCCAGAGTTACTTATTGTCGAAAAATCTGAACTTCATTGTATTTCAAACAATTACTACATTCAGAATAATATGGCACATACTTTGCAATACCCAAGCTAATGTGGTAATTTTAAGACTCTGATATGCTGTAAATGAAGGGAATTTCTTCATCATCCTTGTTACAAAACCACAGCAACACACCTTTTTCCAAAGGATGAAAACTATTGCATAGTCAGTGGGCTTGCTGCATGTCTACACACTGAGGTGAGCTGTTCGCAGAGACACTTGGTGATTTACACGAGGAGTTTGGAGAGCGGTGGAGGTAAATTCGGGTGGCATTAAGAGTAGCTGAGAGTAAGACAGCCAGGATGAGCCTGTCAGTGAAAAGTTTGGGAGCCCCTGTTAAAGATTCTTCTTGACCAACCAACCCCTTCTCCCCATGTTTGCCAAAAGCAATTGGCACCTAAAATTAACTATAGATGCTACTTTCAAATGAAAGAGTGTTTGAGCAGGGTTGATAACTCACCTTGAGCTTGTGGCTTTTCATAGACTTGACTGAAGAATTTCTGATGTTGTGGGCAAGCACCAGCTCTGGACAGCTGTGGTAAGGAAAGCTTCATCAGCCAGGATGAAAAATTTTTTGGTTTGTTTAATTTGTGTAATTGACCTGAAGGGAAAATCAGCAGGGTTGACAGGTCACATTGTTCACGTACAGTTGCAGTTATATGGGCACTACTTACATAGGCTTAGATATATTTGTTGGTTAAAAAGGAAAACTGGGATGGGAATGGCCATGCTGCCTTCGAGGCTTTAGCAGGCTCAGTTTCCTTGCAGTTATTTATCTATTACTATTTCTCACATGATGTGTGCTACCACCTAAGCTGGATGACCTCTCATAAAGTCTAGGGGTTTACTTTGAACTGGAATGTTAAAATCAATGCCTTCTGAATCTTGTTTGTGGGTTGCTGCTGTAAGTTGGTAAGAGATCTCTGACTAGCTGTCTGGGGTTTTCTGCTTAAACTAAACCAAATGTGATGCCAATCTGCCGTGAATACATTCCATAACTAAATTAAATAGAGCTCACTGAAAAATAAACCGAGACATTAGAGATATTGGTACTATGTTGGTGCTGAAAAATGCTTTAAAAATGCATCATCTTTCACTTGGGTAAATTAGTAGAAGATGCAAGTATTTAACATTTCCAATATTGCAGAGTTAGTGTATTTCAGGACAGTTCTGCCTGTTGCTTTCTCAGGTATCGAAAGAGGGATTAAAGATTTCTTTGTATTTATGCTTTGCTTAATGTCTCCTTTTTTTCTCTTTCAGGTGGCTCGTTATTGCAGTTGGTCTAGTTCGGGCATATCTGGCTAAAGGCAGCTACCACAGCCTTTACTATTCAATAGAAAAGCCCCTGAAATTCTTCCAAACTGGGGCTTTGCTTGAGGTAGGTGTAGTCCTATTCCCTGGCGTTACTAATATTTGCATGAATATGTTGTATTTCTTGCATTTACTTTAATTCTACTGAAATCTCACACAAAAGCTGAACTTTCCTTTTAGCAAGTGGTGAGGGAGTTTTACTGTCTGCTATTTAGCTTGGGCAGCAGAGCTAAATATTAATCTTAGTCATTGAAATGCAAATACTGAGTCTTAAGCTCTTGTAACAGAACTAAATGAATTGCTTAATTTGAAATGTTAGTGATTTGAATTTTTCTTTTTGTTCTAGATTCTGCACTGTGCACTTGGTAAGCTTGCAAATTTTCAGTTTATTATTTTTGTAGAAGATATTTTATAGAAGACTGCACTTTTAGCAATATATTAGCAAGAAAAATGTTACAGTCTGTGAATTGCCAAATTTAATTCTTGCATAACTTACTACTTTTTGTTTGAAATACATTCCGGTTTTTTTGAGAAATCACAAACCAATAAAACTCTGCTTGAGCTCCTATCTGAATGTTCACTAGCCACTATTTAGAGTAAGATGGTACTGAGGTTCCTAAAGCTGCAACCACAGACTTGCTGGTTTTCATCATCATCCAGGCAGTCCGCATACCGGAGGGGGCACTGGATTGTAGGTTCGTAGTGAATTCCTGTGGGGTGTTTTAATAACCAAGTGAGGTAGTGGGGAGAACTTAAACTCATAAAAGGGAACGTGTCAGCAGAGGGCAGTCTGGTTCTGTCGTTGACGAAGTAGTTCTGACCCTCCTGAATCATCCAGTTACTCTGAAAATGCCTTAAAAAGGCAGTTCGTAAACTGTGCACAGATCACCCCAGGAAATGAATGATCATATACACTTCAAATTAATGTAAGGGCTTCTCAGAGTAAAAAATGTGTATCATCTATTTGCCTGTGTTGCCAAGGCAGTCCTTCCAGTGCTGTTTAATTTTACTAAATCTCAATTACTGTTTTTTACCAGAATAAGTCATACTTATAAAAAAAATTGTCAAAAATTAATATTAAAACGTGCCAATTTTAAAGTCTTATTTAACGAGTGGCAAGAAGGAAAAGTTAAATCTTGGAACACTGGACAGAAAACCTTGCAGATAAAATGCTGGTTTTACCATCCTAAGTCCACAATGCTCTGCTATTTTCTTAACCTAAACTGGTGTGCAGACACCAACGTTTATCATTTCCTCACATTTGGGCATCTGTGCCCATACAAATCAGTGAGTAACAGGAGAGAGTCCTGTGTTTCACCTTCCAGGCTGATGAAGAACAGCAAATAAGATGATTATACAGCCTGCCTGTGTGCAAAACTAATAACTCTGGCTCAGTTGATTTGATGTGTGGATCCATTTAGCCCATGTTATCCTTAAGAGCACAGTTTAATATTAGTGAAAAGGGCCCATTAGGGTAATGTGGCAACATTTTATACCGTTATTATTCTGTCATTGCTTTCTCTTACAAAGCTCTTTTGCAAAAGAGTTATTTTCTTGTAACTGGCCATGGATTATATTTTTCTCTCTTAATGGAAGTGTTTGTCAGCTAAATAAAATGAGGGGGTTTTGCACAGCTGGATGCACTGCTGCTGTCTACTGTAGTCCTACTGACTCCAGCAAAAGTTTCTATGCAAGGAGAAACAGGAAATGTGCAGATTCCTTTGCCCCTGCTGAACTAATTGCTCTAACTAGAGCTGTAATTCTCTGTCAATAGAAGAGCTTATCTGTGACAGATGGCTGTGTGTATCAGCATAACTTTTCTTTCCACATCTTTTCAGTGGAATCTGAAATGTTAGCATCTGTGAGGCAAGTCCTTCAAAATATGAAGGTTGATAGGGAAGTGTCTCTGTGAAGCATGGTTGAGAACAGGACTTTGACATATGGCAGAGATTTATAAAATGCAGAGCTCTACCTGGAAAGGAGGTAACATGTAGCCCAGAGACCAAGACAATGTGATAAAACTGAAGAGAACTATGTCTGTAAGATTTTCCTTTTTATTCTCAAAGAAGCCGAGCATATGAATGAAAACAATTCAGATGAAACTTGCTTTTGACTTTTCTTAGTCTTTCTTCCCATTTAGTTTTCCTCTTTGGTTCTCTACATCTTTCTGAGGCTGTTGTGTTGCTTGTGATTTGCATTAGCTTCAGAAAATCTTCTTGCTGTATTTTAGGATCTAGACCTGCTCTTGCATTTGTCTTTATCATTTAGCTGTTGGAAGAAAATAAAACTTTGTGATGCGAAGTTTAGAAATTTTGTGTAATCTTGCAGTCTAAAACTGTTCCTGCTCTATCAGACCTGGGTGTGTAGGATCCTTTTACTGGCAGTTTAATTGGCACCTCAGAACTTGCTGGAAGAACCAGTGTTACCTGCTTCCTTGAGAGGATCTTCAAATTGTGCCTGTACCTACAGCTGCATCAGCTGTTCCTTGGGGTTTGTTTGTTGTGGGGTTGTTTATTTTGTTGGTTGGTTTGGAGTTTTTTGAGTTGTATCTCCAGGAAGGAATTACAAACTTTGCATCTATCAAAATACGGGCTAGATTAGTGTTCCTGAAAAACAATTTCTGCTGGCTGTTTTTTTGGGATATACAGTGCTAAACGCATTTATTGTTTTTACTTTTTAAATCACAGTAATGAAGAGTAATTTGGATATTTTAATCAAACAGGGTTTATTTGAAAGCCTGTATCCCAAAAGCTGTTTGATTGAAGTTATCTTATTGAGCTGTTCTGTGTATTGAGGAATGTGCTGTGATTGCAATAAGACCAATTACTTTTGTTTGCATTTTGATGCAGAAAGTCTTGTCAGGGGATTGCACTGCATTAGGCTGTATAAACACACCAAAGGACTGACTCCCTATTTTCAAATTTAAAAAAAATTGAATGCTTTCCTTCCAGAAATTTCAAATACGTGGATTTTGGTTTAGCTGTGTTTTATTTCCCCACCCCTACCTCCCACCCTGGTAGTCAGGAGTATTTACTAATTGCAAAATATCTTCCAGGCATTGTTCCCTCTTCTGTTGTTCTGACTGCTTTCCAAGTGATGTCAAGGGTTTTCCTGACGTGGGCAGTAACACATAGTGTAAAAGAGGTAAGTCAAGCTACAAACTGATAGAAAAAACTATTGATCCATGCTGAAAAGCAAGTGTTGATTGCTGTCTTATTGTCCTTAAAATGTCTTCTGTTTGAATCCCAACATGGGGAATTGTTCTCACGAATTTCTGTGGATCAAAAGAAATAAAAATAGATCTGATGTCATCTTTTGTTGACAGTCAAACGGAGCGAGGTCTGATTCTCTCACGGTGAGACATCTAGCTCCTGGATAGATTCTGCAGTCCTTACTGACAGTTAAAGGGGTTCCAGTGTGTAACACAGAACACTGAATTTGGTACAGCCTTTTAGTGTTCATCTCATTAGTGCCGTAATTAAAAGTGAAATCTCGCTGCCCTCCTGCATATACTATTCACTTTTTGTGGCATCTGAAACTCCCCCTCAATTGTTCGTGCACAACAGTCAGTGCCTCCGTGCTCTCCATTGTCACTCTCCAGGATAATCTCTTCTCTGTCCTTCATTCAATTTTCTTACATTCAAACGTAGGTGATTTTTGGGGGCTGTGTGTTTTTTCTCACTGCTCTCCACACCAAATAGTGCTGTACTTTATGCAGATCTCTTTAGAATCTTTTGGAAGCTGAGTTTTTTGAAAATTATTCCTGACAGCTGTTTTAAAATCTAGACATGCTTTAATTGGTACAGGCTGTGCTGACTGACTCATGTCAGCTGAATCCTTGTAGCAGCCCAAATGTGCTGCATCTCTGTTGTTACTTTAGCCTAGTTACTTTAACTAATCTTACTGGTTTTCTTCTCATTAAAGAAATTAGTCTCAATACCAGTGTCAGCGTGGGTGCCTGAAATAAGTGACAGTCGTTTTATGCATAAGATTATTTGTAACTTGCCTTGGAGAATGTCTTCAGGAACTGGTCCTATTACAAAGTCTTGAGGAAAGCTACTTTCTCTTCCTGCCTCCAAACCTGTTATCAGAGCATCCATGCACATGGTAGAGTAACATAAGTCACTGTAGTTCCTAGTAATTAACAGCCCTTTCTGGTATTGCGATGCTTGTTCGCATGAAGCTTTAGTTTCATGCTACTTAAAGTGGAGGAATGTTATTTTTCTCAATAAACATAAAATCTTGGAAATAATTATTTTCTAATGGATTTCCCTGTTGGTGTACTCTGGTCTCTGTTGATTCACCAGAAATCAGATTTTGAACAAAAAAAGAAAAGCCATAATCTCAACACATTAGATTATATATATATATATGCATAAAATACTTTAAAATAAATACTCTTGAAGTTTTGCTTGTTATCTATATGATGTTGGGATGCCTGGTGCTTCATAAAGAGCAGTGGTAATCTGTTTTTATGAATTGTCTCCTGGTTTTGAAGTAACACAAATATTAAAGGTTAGATTGAATGGATTAGAATTATTCCATGTGTTGTCTGTTAGACATCAAAGAAAAACCTGTAATATGATTGTGGGTTAGGTTTTTTTGAAGCTAATGCCCACATTCTCACCAGAGAAAACCAACAAAATGGGAGAAAATGGGAGCAATGAGTTTAGCCAAACATTTGACTTTTAACAAGGATTCTTTCAACAGTATTCCATGCAGATTTTTTTCCCCACACTTGTATGGTCTTCCAGTTAAAGTCTTGCAAGCAACTGTATTATATGTTACTTTTTTAATGTCTTAGAAAGTGAGTATAAGAATGGCAAGGATGAGGAATCCTGTGATGAGTTTCTCACCTGTGACTTAGAGCAAATAAATCAAATAAGAGGCTGTATTCTGACCCCTCCCCTTCCCCCAACCAGGGAGCCTGCAGGCCCACCTGGGGAGACGTGTTGCAAGTGTTACAAGTGTTCTACTTTCTCTAAAGGGCTGTCTGCACAAGTGAGCTCCATGGTGAAGGCCAGGATTAAATTCTCACACAGCTTTATGGAACTTGTAAGCGATGCAGTTGCATGATGAGGTTCTTGTAAAATAAAACGCAGTTTTCCTCTTTAACTTTTTGAGTGATACTTGTTCAGTATCTTGCTTTTCCAGACTGTTTTCATATATAATATAGCTAAAAGAAGAAATGTGTATTGCATCCCTCCTGTCAGGATACACTTCTAGAAATGTGATGTGATTTGAAGCATGCTTCTTGCCACTAACATGTTTGTGCTTTTTGTTGACTTCAGTGCTGATGTGTTGTTAAACTCAATATGAAGCTGTTCACAATAAATGTTGAAAGCATGGCAAATGTTAAAGCACTGCACACTTCTTTGGGTAGCAATGATGCTCTCCTTACCTGCACTGTAGGAGCAGTTGTTGGTATTGTGGAGCAGGGCCTGGCACGTAATCACTGCTGGCCATTACATCGGAAAGGAGTCAGTTCAGTGAATTTTACTGTTTCCCCTGCAAAGGAGGGAGGAGAATGAGCAGCCTGGCATGAAGGGCTGGGAGGATGTAGGCATGGGAGAACAGAAAGTGCCCTTCAGTTCAGAAGATGTCTTTTTGAATTTGTGTGAGCACTGAGATCATCTGGTGACATCATGGCAGGCCTTTGTGGAGTTCCATTCTGATAGATAATTCTGCACCCGCTTCTGGTGGGTAATTAAAAAATGGTGTCAGCAGGCATTTACTGCTTATCCCATTGTGTTCAGTTACAGATGAGTTGCAAGTGTAATATATATTTAGAGGAACCTTTGTAGAACACACAGTCAAGAGATGCTGTGAAAACAACATATACAGCATGTAGAGCTGGTAACTGGGACTCCAGTATCCAGTTGTGAATTGATATCTTCAGTCAGTAGTAAAGCATACTTATCTAAAAGAAGGAAGAACATCTTAATTTATGATATTTAAGACTAAGTTGTAGTAAAAAGTCCATGCTGGAAGGATCAGAACTCTGAATAGCTGAGTACAGTTGAAAAGCCTGACTCATCACTGCTTTACATCTACGTAAAATTTGAGCAATACCATAGGACACAATAGTCTGTCAGGCCCTTTGTGCCTACTGTGAAGCTTCCTTTTTTTTTTTTTTTCCCCTTAATTTTATGTTTTATTTTTTAATTACTGTACCAGAGAGCCAGCTCTTTGGAGAGAGATGTGCTGTTCCAACATTTTCCATCATTACACTTGTGTAGTGCTGCTGGTTTTGCTCTTCTGCGCTGGATTGCTTAATTATGTGTTTAGCTGAAATTTTGTGCAAATTTGTCAAACTGATACTCTTAACGTAGAGAAATTTCCCTTTCCATTCTTAAGGAGAACATTAAAAACCTCTCAGGCTTTATTTTGTCAACTCCCAGTTCTCATCTTTGCATCTTAAAAGACAGTGCTTTCTTTTATATTTTAACAAACATTGTCTGCTATTCACAGTACTGAAGAAAAGCTAGCTTATATTCAGGACCCTCCTTGATGATATGTTGGCTTGAAACACATGCCAAAAAATTATTCCTATTGTGTGATTGACCCCTATTAAGAGAGTTGGACAAATAAGGTGTAAATAAAGTGTAAAATGTGTTTTGACTTGTGTCTAAGACTTCCTTGAGAGAATGTAATGAAAAAAGTAGTGGAAGAACAATTGAATTCTCACGGCAGCATTAAAGTCATGACTGACCTTAGTGGTTTATTAAAGGTCTGCTGTGTATTTGCCTTATCTTCAACCTGGAGGAGGAATGATGCAAATGCAGCATTAGCAGCGGCTAAAAGAATAAGACTCTTGAGCAATTGTTTTGTAAATCAGTTCCCAGGGGTTTTATAATGTACATCTCAGTCATCTTTATCTGAAGTACTGAAAAACTGTCAGTGCTCAGAGAGAAGTTCTGGTAGTGACAGCTGTGTGAGTGTGCAAGAAACGTACTTTATAACGATAACCACCAGTTTCCAGTCTTCTTTCTTCCTTAAATAGTGACACAAGCTATGAAGGTACAATCAGTGATTCTTTAAGTGACCTAACGGAGTTGTGTGTTCCATAATGGTGTGAACTATTATTTTAATACTGTTTTAATAACTTACAGTACAAAGGAGAGGGGGGAGACTAGACCTTGAAGGCAGTGTTACAGGTGTCATGTGACAGAACTGGACTGTAACTGCTGTAATTTCGTACTTCCATGTGTATGATTCACTGTCAGCATCCCAGTTTCTTGTCCTTGCTCATACCCTTGGATGCTACTCCAAGCTACAAACTTTTGGGTTTTGACTTCACTGATTTCCGTAGCTAGGGAAAGAAGTGGGATTTAAAGTACAGGTTGAAGCCTGTGAGTCACAGGTTTAGGGGAGCTCATCACTAAGCTGCTACTCCCGATTTGACCAGAAGATGCAGCTCTGGAGTGCTTGTCAAGCACATTCTTCCTTTGGAACAGCAGCATCTGGGAAGTGCTGTTAACTTTTCCTGTTGAGAATTAAGTCTTGCTTATAAAGCAGACCTCAAACAGGATTAGGATCCTGCAGCAATATGTAAAAATAGATTTGGTTTCTTCTCTGAAAACCTTCAAATAATTTTTGGATTTTGCTCTTTTATGATAATGTAAGGGAGATTAATATATAAACAAATTATCAGAATGTGGAAAAAGAATAAGGTACTTTTGCTGCAAAATGCAGTGAAAGTGACCTGAAATGTTACATGCAGCAGAATGTAGATTTACAGCACAATACAGATTACCAGCAGCTCTACATTCCAGGATAGCTCAAGATTTCTGTATAAGTTTTTCTGGGTTTTGCAGTCTGTAACAAGGCTTTTTCTGGGTAATTCCCATGAGTGTTTTTACCCAAAAGTATATGATCAGTTCTCTCCTATTAAAAATTTTCTGATTGTCCACATGTATATATATATAGATATATATATAAAATGTATGTTCTGGTTCCTTTTTTTTTCCTCTTGGTTTGTACTTTGTCCAAGATGAATAAAGTGCACCACCCACATCTCCTGACTTCCTTTTCTCTTTCTTCAAGAGTTGGAGGAAAAGAGAAAATGTGGGCCCCTGTGGCTGAGCTCTTTTCATTCCCACGGTCCACTGAATTTGGGCTTAAGGTGCTTATACAGCTGGGAATTCTGTTGAAAAGCAGAGGCAAGGAGGCTGTATAAAAATCATGTCTGCTCTTTCAAGAGTTTGTACTGTGGGTATGTGACCCCACATATACTTGATCCCTCTGGAACTTGAACCTCATAATGATCCTCCATAATCTAATAAATATAACTCTTCATTTTAAAATATGTGCTTTTGATGATTAACCTTCTAAATATCACAGATGAAGGCAGTTTATCACAGAATATTTTGAGCTGGAAGGGACCCACAAGGATCATTGAGTCCAGCTCCTAAATGAATGGCTCATACAGGGATCAAACCCACAATTTTGGCATTATTAGCATCATGCTCAGACCAACTGAGCTGATCTCAGGGTTAAAATATGGAGGGAGTTACAGCTGGTTCAGTGATGTGTGACTGACATAAAAGCTCCAGGAGGTGTAAAGCAGTGAAACATGAGACTCCTTGAGTGTAACATCAGAGGAACTAATGTTACAATAAGCAGAAAATGGAGCAAGGAACTGTGAATCAGGTACCTGTCAAGCTTATCTGAGGTGAGACAATCTAAGCATCAATCTTCTCTCCTCCCAGCCTGAGATCTGGTGTTAGCTGTTTTGCTGCTGCTCAAAAGTAGGACCCAGTTTCTCACCAGAGAAAGGAAAACAGTGCTTCTATTCAGAAGTACCATGAAGTAGTATCAGAATATTAAGTGTAAACCAGGTATCGAGTGTTAGACCATTCTCTCTGCGCTAGGAGACAATCATAGGACTGAAATAGAAGCTGGTACTCTATAGGAATGGGAAGAGTTAAGAATTATCCTCAGCATTTCAGGGATTTCTTGTACCAATTTACCTTGCACAGAACATGACAGCTTAAGTTACCTGATCATGAAGCAGAGCTATTCTTAAGCAACTAGAAGAGTACAGAGCATGATGAGAAGGGTTTTTTACTGTTGTTACTAATGTTGCTTTTAAGCTCATTCTTGGAGTCTGTTCTCTAAAATGATGCAGTAAAGTAACCCACAGGAATTGATTTCTGTGAGGTTTCCTTGGGTCTGGTGAGTTACTGGTAATGCTCGAGTTCACACTAAGCCTTTTTTCCTTTCTCACAGGTACAAACTGAAGACAGTGTCCTCTTGTTTGTAGTAGCCTGGACAATCACCGAGATAATCCGTTACTCTTTTTACACGTTTAGCTTGTTAAACCATCTCCCTTATCTCATCAAATGGGCCAGGTCGGTAGCATAATATAAATCACAGCCTTAAAGCACTGATCTGACAGGGATATTTATCTAGTAGAGTAGTTGCAGTGCAAAAGATTAGATTCTGCCTTCAGGTAATTGCCCTGTTTGTGAACGTGACTGCCTAGCTTCTTTCCAGCAGATTCCTGGGTTACAAAAATCTATTGCATTGCAAGCTGAAAGGTAGTTTGTCTGAACTCAGTTCCATTTACAAAATGATTGTTTGTCAGAAACTGATATTTAACAGTTAGGGATGACAGTAAGTAAACTGACATTTAGCAGTAATTCTCGAATCCAGTGGTTGTACTTGAAATAATCTTTAAGCTCATTGATTAACATCAGCTATATTTGGCCCCATTTTAAGTAGTAAAATGACCTCTACCAAAGAGCTCAGAAATCAAAAAAATAAAGTGTGTGTGTGTGTAGAATGGTTTTAAAGATAGTTTTTAGATTCTCAGATAAAATCTAAATATTTCCAAATGATTGCTGATTTGAATACTTACCTTGTAATAAAGTTAATACCTTGCCAAATAAGAGCTAAGAAAATTAAATACTGAGTGGAGAATTCAAAATTTGAATAGCCATAATGTAATTTAACAAATATTTTGTCAGAGTTTGCCATAACTTTTAATTCTTTCTGTGTATGTTTCATTCTAGGTACACTTTGTTTATAGTATTGTACCCAATGGGAGTCTCAGGCGAATTACTCACAATATATGCTGCGTTACCCTTCGTCAGGCAGTCTGGCTTGTATTCCATTAGTTTACCTAACAAGTACAATTTTTCATTTGACTACTATACATTCCTGATCCTGGTCATGATCTCTTACATTCCAAGTAAGTATGAGTTGGTTAGGTTTTTTAGTATTAACAGCTGTACCGGGAAAAGCAAACAATTATGGGAATGGGATTAACATACATAGAAGTAACCAATTTAGCCTGCTGATGACCTTGTTTGATTTTGGCATGGTTCACAGGAGTTTAGTATCTCATGGAAATTTCAGCTTTTGCCGTTTGTGTGTGTATGTTTCCCATCCCCTACTTTGTTGTTCTGCAAAATACTGTGTAACATAGTCTTAGAAATAAGAGGAGAAAAAGCTCTGGATAGAGGGAGATGAAGGAGACACCGGTGTGTATAAAGTGCCTTAGAGTCTGAAAAAGTGACACTAGAATTACAAAAAATTAAACAAATCTGATTCTCCTGGAAGGACTTTTTCCTCCCTGCAATCTGTTCTCTTTGTATTGTGTGCATGCGGTTAAGGCAACTTTTGTCATCTGCTTGTACATGCAGAGTTAAATAAGGCATTTTGCATTTAAAAATGTGATTGCTCTAGGAAAAAAATACATTGTACCTGAAACCTAAGAACAACATCAGTTCATCTCTTTAGAGTGTAAAAGGTAATAGATAACTTAAGCAAAAAGGGGATAAGCACATCCTCTAATGGAGAATTGGTGACCTTGACCATGTGACTGTGCATCTTACAGGCCTCACTTCACACTTTATTGACTTGAGTCTGTTTTCTCCTCAGTCTTCCCTCAGCTGTATTTCCATATGCTGCATCAGAGGCGAAAGGTACTCTCCCACACTGAAGAACATAGGAAGTCGGAGTAATTCCAACTCTTTTTCAGAACTTTTCAAACATCAAAATGCTGCAGTTTTTCAATACCCAGCACATTTGTAAAGAATATACCAAGATAAGTCAGAGGTAAAAGACCAATAATTTAGCAAGGATAACCAATGAATCTGATTTCACTGAAATTCCAGGATGTCAAACATTGAAATAATTTTCAGCTTGCAGTGCTTCAGAAAACTTAAACTTTATATGGCTTGGCAGTTAACCTTTTCCTTAAATGATGTGCTAAATGGTTTTCATTTATTACTAAATGCCTGAAGGTTGCAAGTATGAGTGATGAAGTTGTACCCACTAAATGCCTGAATTGGGATTGTATTACTGATACCTCTTTTCTTTAAGTGCTTGACTGCATGCCAGAAACTGTATGTATTGCTGTGAAAGCAAACAATGTGCTCTGGAGTACTTCAGGATAATGTCAGAGACTTCAGTGGAGAATGTAATCTGGGCAAAGTGTCTGAATTTAGAAAGGTAGGCTGTGTATTTAAAAGGTGATGGGAACAAGAACAAGAAACCAATTACGGAAAATGAGGGGAATATGGTTCTTTAGGAATTTAAACAGTACAGTGACTGACTGGAGTGTGTTCTCTGAAGATCTTGTTTAAGCTGATTACTCAAATGCTAATATTAATTCCAAGGCTGTAATTCTTACCTGAAACATTAAAACTCCCCCCAAGTACTGCATCGCTGAATACTTTTTTTACATATTGAAAAAAAATAAAATTAATACTAACTGTAATACTTCTGGTGGTATCAGTAATGAATCTAAACAATATAAGGAGGTAGGTCACCCAGAAACAGGTGCAGTTCTCCCTTTTTTACTTTAAATTATCATCTCTAATCACTGTCTGTGATACTTATCCTTCAGTGCTGAGGACTACTTGGTCTGCTGTGGTCTGCTGTGTTTGGGGGCCTTGTTCCTCAGCCTAAGTTTTCTCAAGTGACTGAGGTCATCACTGGCACATCCAAGCAGGCAGTTCCAGGCACTCAGCTTCTGAAGTGTTGCAAAGTCATATGATGCTCCTTCCAAAGCAGATTATCTCACGTGTTACATGCTGCTTTTGCAGACTGGAGAAGCCACCCTCATCTGTTCTTTGGGAAGAGTGGAAGATCACAAAAAGTTATTGTCTTCTAGGTGCTTTCTCTGCGTTCTCAGGCTTAACCTTCCCTTGGGAAGGTAAAAGGAAAATGAAATAGCTGACAAAGCCTTCCGATGAGGCAGAAAGCACAAATGCTGTGTGAGCTGTGCCCCAAGTCTAGCAGAAACTTTTGATGGGGAGTAAAAAGGTGGGAAATGGAAGGAACAAAGGGAGAAGGGAAATGAACGCAATCCAAGCAGAGACAAAAGGAAATGTTGGTTACAGCTTTGCTCTGTTGGGAATTGATGGCCAAATAGTCCTGTCTGCACCCAGTCAGAGTCACTAGACAAGACCACGGCTTCCCTCTTGTTACATGATTTAGTGCATAAATGAGGTGTGACCACTCCCGTGCTACCTGCGGTGCTGCCTCGTGCTGTGCCTGCCAGCTCCTCCCCTGGACATGGCCCAGTTGTGTTTGACACATGCCAGCTCTTCCTAAACACAGCCAGGAAGTACTGAGGACACAGGCTCTCTGTTCTAGCACCTGGGAAGAGCTGGATTTACAATTATTTAGGTTGATGCTTGTCAGAGCTGTTTTTTAAAAAAAAAACTTGGCGTTTTTCAGTAATTTTCTTTGGCTCCATCAAAAAGACTGAATTTTCCTACCTCTCACTATATAGAGCCTTTCCTGTTCAACATAAACAGGACTATTATAAGCAGAGAGAGGGTAAGAGACCATAAAATAATCTTTGCTTGTATTACCAACATTTTGGAGCCAATTATTGACTGGATTAAAAAACACAGGAGGTTGTAGCAAGGTGGGTGTTGGTCTTTTCTCCCAAGTTACAAGCAATAGGACTAGAGGATACTGCCTTGTGTTATGCCAAGGAAGGTCTAGATTGGATATTAGGAAAAATTTCTTCATGGAAGGGCTTGTCAAGCATTGGAACAAGCTGCCCAGGGAAGTGGTAGAATCACTATCCCTGAAAGTATTTAAAAGAACTGTAGAGGTAGTGCTTAGGGACATGGTTTAGTGGGATTTTGCAGTGTTAGGATAATGGTTGGACTCGATCTTAGAGGTCTTTTCCAACCCAAACAATTCTGTGATTCTATTACTGTGGCCATATACAACCTCAAAATGGTTTTGGATTCAAAGATGCAACAATGCAGTTCATTTCTGTATTAGCTTATGTGCTTTGTTGGAGTGATCTGAGAAATGTTATATTATTCTGAACTCATTGTTTGAAAGTGTAAACTTCCACCTCTGAACAAAACGTCTCTTTTTGCTTATACTTGCTATTAAAGAAGTTAATGTCAATATTTCTGAAGGATGTCATCTGAAAGATCTGATTTCCTGATGTACTTAGGTTACTGGATATTGTCAATGCTCAGCTCCTCAACTTTTCTTAATTTGATTTCTGTGCCCAAATAAAAGATTTGGTTTCAAACTTGTTGGTCCAATTTGGAGGAAAAAAGTGGCTGTGTAATACTCGTACATGAAACAAACTCCTGGCTCTGTTGATGAGAAAGATACAGTACAGATCTACAGCAGACAGCACTGGCACCGTGGAAAAGCAGAGCGAGCTGGCAGCAGGGAGAAAGCTTGTACAACCAACACCTTTAGTGAATAGGCTTTATTGTGGAATATTTACTTTAATTGAAAATACTGACTTATCACACAAATGCAAATAAACTACAGCCTTTTTGAAAGAAAATGGGGTTAACTTTTCCTCTCAAAAGAAGAAGAAATTGCTTTCACAGTAGTAATTCTTACCCACGAAGTTGATATATAAATTATATTCTGAAGTATGAACTTGCAGTTACTGTGTACAAAAATTCAGTGCTTCATCTTGCAGTGCTTTTTCAACTTTACCTTCTGTGGAAATCACTGGAAGGTGATCTTGAGAGAGAACTGTGTGATGCCTTAATACTGTTTGAGTTGTTCCCTAATACTGACTTCGCTGACACATGTGGGGTTTCTCCTCCTCATAAAAGAAGTTTCCCCTCATCTGTCACTGAAATTGTAAAGTGGTTTCTGTGAACTCTGTAACAGAAGCTTTGATTGGTACTGTGTCACAAATGCAGAGGGTTTGATTTTCCCCCCAGACTGTTTACTTGGCTTGCATGTTCTGTATCCACATATCCAAACCAGCAGGCCTTCCCTGCTTTGGTACTCTCTGTCGTGTGCACTGGTTCAGTTGACAGCACTTTTATGTTCTACCATGCCAGCTCTGAGTTAGTCACTACCCTCCAAAAGACCAAGGTTTTCACCAGTGTGTAGTTTACAACTGGAATTGTAGAAATGTTCGTATTGTAAATTACGGTAAGATGCAGGTTGCAGTGCAGGTAAATTGTAATTTTTCACAATGTGATGTTTTTATCAGAGGGTTTTTTTCTTATCATTATGGAGGTTGGCATTTGTGTGGACCAATCTGCAGTGTCATTTTAAAACCTATCTTTCAGCTTAAAATTTTCATGAGTATACATCAAATCATATATTTTGATGTATAGGTCAGTGAAACTTGGGTGAAAACTATATACAGTCATTTTTGTATTTTTTTCTATGTTGTGAAGATAAAATTGTAATTTTATAAGTCTGATTCACTAAGATTATTCTAAGTTAAATGTATTTTTTGTATATTTAGGAATCTGGTATTACCTGGAGCTCTGAAAGACTAAGCATAGATTTTTTATGCATGGTTGAAAGATATTTCAACTTGATAATGCAGTGAAATGGTTTGTATGCTAAAATACTAGTCTGTGTTGTTGCCTTGTGAAATTGATTCTGTGCTCTCTGCCTGGATTTGGCCTACTGATCAGTGATACTAATTGCTATAATCCAAATAAAAGAATTCTGAACAAAATACGTTGTATTGTTACTGTTTAAGGAACAAAAGCAGATACATTACAAATGTGAGTTAGGGCTGTATTTTTATTCATTTGTATACAATGTGTACCTTTTCATTTACAAGTTCTTTTAGCATATGTACCTCTGGAGCTCAGACAAAAGAATAAAGAAACTTCATACTGTTATTAATGCAATGCTTTCCACATTCAAAAGAAGTGTTCATAACAACACCTTCACTGACTATGTCAACACTCACAACTTCCTGAAGGATCCTCAATTGAGTGTGAGCTCTTCGTTCTCCTGCTGTTATCTGCACTCTGGATGCTGATGGTTTCCTTCAAAAACAAAATTGAGTATTATAAATTTAGTGGAATGCTTAACTAATGCAAGAGAATACTTCAGAATTCATGTACTAAATATAATATGTCTGCTACCACGGCAACGTTTTTCGCATTTTTGACACTCCCTGAGAGAGATTTAAAAAACTGTGTCTAGATGGCATTAATGCTCATAAGTAACAAGTTACAATCCTCTAATAGGAACTGAGTGGTAGCTGCAGAGTGAGTGCTATTATTCTGGGCATATGCTTGTCATAAGATTGCACAACTACAGTGATTTTTTTGTTGACTGAAGACGGGATGAAATGGTGTTGTCATGCTCAGCATCAGCACATGTCCTACGCATGACGGCTCTGACTTAGCACTGCTGTGTAATTAAAATCTCGGAAATGCTGTGCCGTGGAGAGGTGCTGAGCTCTGTTTGTGCCTTGCAGTACACTGGCATATCACTGGCTATTTGTGTTTCCTTTCTGCATTTTGAAAACAGTATGTGTGGAAGCAATTTTAGTTCCCAAAGGTTAACATTAAAAAATCTGAAAAGCTAAGGATTCTGTGATTGTCAGCAAGTTAATGTCACAAAAGCATGTAAGGCTCATCTCAAAGCATTGGCAGTTCTTGACATAAGACTAGAGGAGGGATCTGTGCTGGAGTGCTGAGTATAAAATAAAAAGGTGTGAATATCTGTGTGATTCAGTTTCATGTGAGGGGAACTGAACATTTCTACAGTTGGGAGTGACTGATTCAAGCCACCCAACTGCCTGGAACTTCCATTCAATATCAAGTAGCTTTAAAATTCTGCTTCCTGTCTCTTAAACAAGTACTCTTCCACAGTTGTCAGAAGACTTACAGTAGTAAGATAAGTAATAAAGCTTCTTTGGTGGTTTCTGAAGGCTGCCTTTGAAGTAGTTGCAATTTCAAGTGTGGATGAAAAATTTGTAACTCCTTTAATATTCTTTAATACTCTTGATCACTAATTTCCAGAATAATATTTTCCTTTACAAATGTGAAAGACCCAAAAGCCCTTTTTATGGCCTCACAAGTTAGCTTGGGCATTAGTGTTGTCGGAGGTTTGTTTTTCTCTTTGATGTGCTGACATTTATAATGTGCTAATATTAAGGAAAGAGATGTTACTGTCAGTATTATATTTTAATTTTTTGAATGGTTTTAGTAGATGCATATTATTTCAATCTTCCACTATTCAATCATAATTCACAATATTTAGAAACATTTCCATGTCTAGTTATACTTGCACAAACTGTGTCACAGCTGCCTCTCTCTAGGTTTAATTTATTCTGTGCAGTTTGTACATAGAAATTTTACATTATCTTGTACTACATGAGGATGTTATTACTGGGAAATCCTTTGGTGGAAGTTTTTGCAGAGGCTTATTCAGAATTGCATTTTGTCCTGTGTTTTTGACTCCTGCTACAGTCAGTCTGCACAGTGTTCTGTGAACTGTTACCACTTGTAACAGGTGCACATTAAAAACTTCAGTACTGACATTTTCTAGTTTGAACACCTGAACTTGCAGAATCATAGCTGCTGTGTGATTACATTCAGCCTCTCGGGCAAGACAGTGGATGAGTCTCACTCTACTAAGATAATCTGAGAAGAATACATATAAAGGGGTACAGGCATTTCAGGTATCTTCTTTAAAATTAGTTTTAAGTTGATGGCAGTGTAAAGATCAGCCCTTTGGTTTTTTCTGCATGTAGCATGCCTGCACAAAAAACATCAGCTGTGGAGAGTATATAGGAAGTGGAGGACTTTCCAATCAGCCTGACACTAGATGGCTTTTATGAAATCAGTTCACCTTTTAAAGGTTTCTTTGGGTAAAATACATCCTCTTCACTTACTGGATAAGAAAAGATAATGAGGGCTGGTCTTCTCTACTTAATGGCCATCAATAAAACAATGGGATGGAAGAGGAGAGGTGCTGGAGGTTACAGAGCTCTACCACTGTGTTTCCTGAAGAATAGTTGGGCATTGACAAAACATGAAACTTTCTTCCTGTTCCCTTTGGAATCCAGTAGTAGTTGTTGTTCTTTGGGGCAGGAGTGGCGGTGTTTGGTTTTGGGTTTTGGGAGGAATTTTCTGTTTGTTTATTAAGGCAGAACAGCAGCACTTAATGGAGATGCTGCAATGTTTAGTCTAGTGTGCTGATGACATGAAGTTTGTTTTATTTTCCTCCAGGTGTTTATTACAAGATTATGAGGAACTGGATGCACTGGCTCAGGTGCTTTGTTTTAGTCCTCTGTTCCTGTGTATAAACTACTGCTGGGAAAGTTACTGGTTTGAGAGCATCAAATGAGTTTCCTTACCCAGCTTTTTGGTGCAATTTAAATTAAGTAAACAAGAGCACTTTGTTAGCAAACTAGAACAGTGGAAAAAGCGTTCTTGCATCAGCGAGAAAATGGATGTGAAATTGAAAGTCAGACATCGCTGGTTAGTTTACTTAGTAAGACTGCATGCTGTTACTCAGTAAGTAGTTACTTAGTAAGACAGCTGATACTTAGAGCCCTTTACCAGAAGCAAACTGCACAGTCTGAAAATGCTGAATTATTCTTCAAAAAGTATTGTCAAGTCGGACAGTGTGTGGAAACCTGCTCTAGGCTTACAGGTGTGTTCAAACAAGGGGTAGATACAAGCATTTGTGGGCTGCTGTGCTCCAGGACCCTGGTGATGCATAGCTGCAGATGAGGCCTAAGCAGACCAGATACTGAAGAAAAAAACTGCTGAAAGAAAGATGTAAAACTACTACTGTTGTGCTCTGAGCTTCATACGGGCTCCAGGAGTCCACTCAGTGCAGATACTTCAGTGCTGTTCATTGCTTTGCTGTTTTCCAAAGGTGAGCAGGTAAATCTGTGCTACAGTTAACAAATGAGCTGCTGTGTTCACATTCTGTGTCAAGAACTGGAATTCTTGGCTGTTTTTTTCTTAATGTCAGGATTATGTGAAATCCCTGGAATGACCACATGAAGTACATGCATTATGGTGAATTTCATGATGCAATCCTCCTGTATTGCAAACATGCCGATCTGTACCCCAGCTTTGCTCGGACTAGACAGCATGGGCATGCAGATTGATTTTTTTTCCTACATTTGGGGTGAAATGTGGATGCTGCTGTGAAAAAGCTGATAAATGTGGTTCAATAAGCAAATAATCCCAAAACCAAACAACACCACCCTCACCCCAAAGAACAGCAACTACTTGCTGTATTCCAAAGGGAACGGGAAAGTTTCATGTTTTGTCAATGCTTTGTCTTGCTAGGCTTCTGTGTATCCCTAAAAAACCCCCAAAGCCAGTTATGAGTCAGATTTTTTTGGATTGGACTTTTTGTTTATTTTTCAAGTCACAGTGGTTTTGTGTTTTCACTATTTTCTCACCTTTGGTTCTATTCGTTTTGAATCATCAGATTATTGGGAGAGGGGTGGTGTGGAGCAAGAGAATTTGTAACAGCAGCTTGTTCAGTTCGAGTATTTCATGGCTGCAAGCTGGACTGTGTGATTATCTCTGGGTTTCAGAGGGCTGCTTTGGATATTTTAAAGTTCTGGATTTAGTGCTTGCATGAATTTGTAGTGCATGAAGGCGATGAAGAGTGAAATGTGACACAGATGTTCTGGAGTCACCATCCAGTTGGTATTCCCCATTTTAAGTAAATAATGGAAAGGAAGAATGCTAATGTTTATCTACTGCACCTGTTTCAATCATAATAACGTCAAAAATGTTTTTATACAAATTATGAGACTACATGTGAAACCAGAATTTGTGTGAATTCTTTGTATGTTGAAGAAGTTTAAATCTGCCTCAGTAGCTCTCTGTTGATTCCCTCATAGCCTCCTGAAGGTTCTTGAGGAGGTGACATCATTTGAGTGATTTTGTGCAAGCATTCTCTAAATCTCCCATGTGTTTACTTCCATTTAGGTATTATTTTAACCAGATAAATACTTTCTGAAAAAGAGGCATGGTTCAATTTTAATCCAGAATTTTATTAAAATATGATTGAAGGTACTGAATGGAATTTTGCCCAACTACCCCACCCACCCACAAAGAAAAAAAAAAAAAAAAGAAAAAGAAAAGCTTTTATGATGTGGCAGGTAGAATTTGTGAAGGTTAGGCTAGACTGGAAGGTGGAACATTAGCCTTTCTGGATAAGGAATAGTAAGATTCTCTGTATTTCTACACAGTACTGTGATATTTGTGTTTGTTGATCTCATTGAACAAAGCAAGTAAATATTCTCATTTTATGGATTAGAATGTGAAGCAGATTTGTATTGATTAAGGTCATAATTTGTACATAACCATGCTGGGACTGAGACTCAGAAGCTCCTCACTTTGATGCTCATCCTTCAGAAAACGGCTGGGCTAAGTTGTGAAAGAAAAAGGTAACCCCTGTCTCTGTATAATTCATTAACAAAGAATTGCCTGAATGTTCTTGTAATACATGCTAGGCATTTTAAATGACTTTACAGCCGCCCAGGATATGCTGTTGTTTTGCTTTTGTCCCTAACTTTTTTGGGTGAGACAAACATCGTATCTTACAGCCATTTGTAATCAGGTTCCTGAATTAGAAACGAGAGCCAGGGCTTGAAGAAACTGTGTGTTAGAAGGAAAGCTGTAGGTAAGCTGTCCATATTATGGTCTGTATCCTTAATATTACAATATCCTGCTCATTGCCTTTGTTCTACCACTGTTGTAATTGATGCAGTAACATCATCACCTAGAGGTGGGCATTAGTTTTAGGATTTTTGTTATCCATGTGGAATCTTACATCTTCTTTGCCATGGCCCTATATGTCCTCATTGTGTGAAGTACCCATTTAGTTGGTGCTACTCTTATCTTCTAAGACACATTTTAGCTTCTTAATATCATTTTTGTTTTCACAAGTTACAGATTTTCTGCAGAATCTCTTCCAAATGCTCCTTTACCTCTCTTTAAACTCAACACCTCATATTTACCTACCTGTTTCTGAAGTTACAAACTTTTGGTTGAAGACTTGTTTTCCCCTGTAGCAAGGACAAAACTTTTTTTCCCCTCTGGCTAATGATTTTTTTTTAAAAAACACCCTAACTTTGGTTAAGCATCAATTCTTACGACATTGCAGAAAAGCAAAACTACTTGTATGTCAAACAAAATGACAGTGAAAAGTAACATGAACAATACTCTAGAATTGAAACTACCATTTTTCTGGTACCTCTGTATGTAAACTTTCTGGAGAAGGGGTGGGCTATAGCTTGCTGTGCACTGGAGTCCTGCCTAGGATTCAGGCTTCCAGAGGCTATCATGATCCAAAAGCTAAGTAAGACCTCGCTTAGTCCCAGTGGTGAAACACAAAAACCTTAAAATTACTTGGTCTGTTACCTGAGCAGTGCTTTGTTGATATCCAGAACTAAATGTAGCAAGATGTGGATGTTGAATGTGCTTGGTTCTTATACATGCCTTCATAGTAATTTTCTATGAAGCAGAATTAATTTTAGGGTCACCAATTAATTTTGTGGATCACCTTTCTCCTTTTACTTGTTTTTAGTGTGAAAAATTGAGAACTTTTACTGCTAGCTTTGACAGGAGAACTCCAAAATGGGACTTTGTGTACAAAACAAAAAGACCTGTCCCAGTTTACAGCTCACTGAAGAATTGTTTCACTGTCTTTATCCCTTGGGTTCAAGCACTGTGCAGCCAGAGTAACCAACCACACAATTCTTGAGTGTTGTTCTACTCAAGTAGAACAAAAGTAGTGTATGGATAGTGACAGTGTTGTATAATATCACAAGAAACGATGAATTCCATCTGAAGGGCGGTGGTATTTATGTATAAAAATGTCTCCTCATGGAAAGCAAACTGTGAGTCCAATCTTGATCAGCTGCAGTACGTAGCATCTGTCAGGAAAATGCCATGTAAGTGAGCCCCACTGTAACAGTTGTGTGCATTTTTTTAGTGAAAATCTTAACTCTGAGTTTCTGATAAGTAAAAGATGCTCTGTAGAAGAAGCTGCTGAAAATTCAGCATATGGTTTTACAAACCACTGAAATGCACAAAGGCCTAAATTGCTGTAGTTTGTTGAGTTACTTGCACATGTAAAGGACACGTGAAGGGCTCATGTTTGGAAGGTTATCTGGTTTTGTTTGCTTTTTTTTTCCCAACTGTGTCCAGCAATACTACCTCTCTACAAACGTTGCTTATCGCTGTCCCTTGATAACCACAGCTTCAGCACTACTACTGCTAAGGACTACTTGTGAGCAGGGATTTTCAATGTTTGAACAAACATGTAGACAATTACCAGTTTCAGCAGCTTAAGCCAAGCAGTTATCTGATTTGACAGTTTGTTTTTAATAAAACGTGATGCAGAACATCAAGCAGTAATATTATACTTAGTACATAGGATGCTTACCTTCATAACACTGTAAATCATTAATTGGCTCACTCGCATCTGCAGACAGAGTGGTTCACCTGAAAGAACATTGTGGAAGAGTCTGGAGTTTGAAACTTGCTGGGAACTGCTGTGGTGTCGTAGCCATGCCCCCCTCCCAGGTTAGGGAATATGCCTTCCGTAAAACGGTGTCACAGCGCTGTCGGGGGAAGGTGAGGGCTGTAGCTTAAGTGGTTGAAAAAACAAGAGAAACCTACCTGTGTGTGTATTTTATCCTTAATTTCTGTGTTGAGGTAGGTCCGGTAACAGGTGCTGATGTTGAGAGAGTGTTTCCTGGGGCTTGATTTTCCTCTGTTCACCAGCTCGGCCGCCGGCGCTTGATGCTGCCTGCTCTGCCATCCCGAGCGGGAGGCAGCCGGCCCCCCCACGGGAGCCCTGAGGCAGCACACGGAGGCGGCCCCGCTTGCGCCGTGCCGCGGTGGCGGCGGTCCCCGGGCAGGGTCCCGGGCGCTCCGCGGCGGCGCC